>CM060473.1:26985697-27040697 GCA_030544235.1 Lepturacanthus savala
AAAAAAATGAAATCTTAATTGATTTTAGTGCAATTAGTCCAGTTTATTTCAAGTACTTTATAAATATATAGTTGGTTTGAATTAAATGGATTAAATATCTTAAATATATATATTAAAATACAACATTTCTATAGCATCTGAAATGTTTGCACAATCAGATTAATGTAATTTTTTATTATAAGCTAACATTGCAAAGAAAAATCCATCAAAATCAATGTTGCTAATAAAATTACTGTAATAATCGCCCAAAAAACTCAATATGTGTAGTTTTTGGAAAATATTCCATTATTTTTGTGCTTTTTTTAAACAAAAATTACCATTAAATCAAAAATACTGATATATTTCATGTTAAAAATATGAATTAAATTGTATGTTTGGTATTTATGAACAGGTTTGATTAAAAGATTTTTAAAAAAGCATTTTTTTAATATATACTATTTATAGCAGATGTAATTTACTGGTATTTTTGGTTCACAATAGAAGAGTACATACTATTAATTACATAAAAAAACAGATTTTACATTGTTTTTTATGTAATATTATGACTAAAAAGTCAAAAATATGAGCAGAAATAAACATGTAAGATTAAAATAAGTCAACATTATGAGATAAAAATACTTTTTTATCTTTGAACTCTTATTTTCTTAATCATTGCAGATAATTTAACTTATTTATTTTACTGAATTTTACATTTTTTTGCAATATTCTAACTTAAAAGTCAAAAAAATGTGAGCTGGAATAAAAAATATTATAAAAAGTCCATTTTTTTAGATAAAAGTCAGAATTATGAGATAAAGACATAAAAATATAGCAGAAAGTCAATAATACAAGATAATGAACTTTTGATAATTTAGCTTATTTCATCTTTTTCCCTGATTTGGTTCAGTTTTCTCTTGTTTTTTGCTTCAAATCAAGTATTTTATCTGTAATAAAACAGAATATTTTAACTTTATTGTCTCTATAACAGCAACATAAATAGATTCTGACTCTTCTGTAGTCACTGAACATGTTGTAGATTTATTATATTCCAGGTTTAAATCCATTAATCTTTATGTTTGTAGAGATATTTAACATTTATTATCATTTATAGCAGCAAAACTGGTAAATAAACCTTTAAGTGGTTAAAACCCCTGATATGGCCATGAAATATTATTTAAACATGGTAAAAAATGACTTTTTATTATTTAAAACAGGATATCCTGGTCATAAATTGTATGCCCTTCAAAATAAAAGCCCTCTTTTCATGCCTACTAGACTTTATGCAGCAGCTTTTTTAGAAAAAATGAAGATAGAGTAATTGTTACCATGGCAACAGGATGCAACAGAGGGTTAAAGAGTCCAGGCGTGACCCACCTCTCCCGTCGTCCAGGTCCTTGTTGTTGCGTCCTTTCAGGGCCCGGTTCCAGGTCCCGGCGTAGTCCCCGCCCCTCCTCGCCGCCTCCTGCCCGTTCTTCTTCATCCAGGCGGGGCCGTGCCGCCGCCCCGATCTCCGGGAGTCCTTGAACACCCTCCGCATGATGCCGAGCCCCCGGCCGTCCGCCGACAACGCCGCCGCCCGGCCTCCCGTCTCCGACGCCACCACGGACCGACCCCCGCCCCGACCCCCGGGGCCGCCGTCGCCGACGAACCCGGCGTGGAGGAAGACGAGGCTCCCCGCCGTCAGGTAGAGCAGGATCAGGGAGAAGAACCGGACGGGCTTCCGGCGGAAGTAGCGCTGTATCTTCAGCAGAGGCTTGGCCATGCTGGGTTCAGGGAGGATAAACCATCCAAAGAATCAACGGAAAACACCAAAACTCTGATTAAACCAAAGGAAGAATCAGAGAAATCGTCTGGATCCTGCTTGAACGCCGACTGAACTGCATGACTCCTGTCTCCCCCATGCAGGTCTCCGATCCGGAGCAACAAAAAAAAAAAAAAGCTGAAAGACGATCGGTTATCGGCGGCTTTCTCCCACGAAGAAGAGGAGGTTTTTATTCACCGGATCCTTTTGTGCTGAGTCGTCTATTCACCGGCAGAGAGAGAGGGGGGGGGAGAGGGCGTGACTCACCTGTAGAGAAAGGAGACAAGAACAAGCGAACACCTGAGGAAGGAGGAAACAACACGAGCAGGTCACAATAGCAACAGCCGTGAACCGCATTGTGTTTTATGCTAATTCGTTTCAGAGGGTTTCGTGAGTGGGAGAAGACGAGTGGATGGGTTTCAGCCGCCGAGGATGATGGGAAAGTAAAGGACGTTCCCGTCTGCCAGGTTATTTTAGATTTCAGGACGTGGTCTGGAAAAGTGCCAAGCTGAGAACAATACAGCAGCAGCTGATATTCAGGAAAATGAGGTAGTTTCAATGGATTTTACAGGATCTTCTGCAACAGAGCTGCAAATATCTGACATGTAAATGTTCAAATACTGTTTAAAGTGTTAAAACTATGAAATATGATTAAAGATTTCTGTGCATTTTTCAGGGTTTCTGCAGGAAAACAAGTTAGTTCCAAGACACTGAAGCTGCAACGATTAGTCGATTAGTTTCCAGCTGTTATATCAATCAATATTGTCTTTTATTTTGAAAGGTCACTGACATTTGAACGATTTAAAAACTAAATATTGATCAGAGAGTAAATGATTTGAATTGACATAAATGCAACTGGAGCTGCAACAATTAGTTGATTAGTTATGTTAATCAATATAGAACAGTAATAGTCTTTTATTTTGAAAGGTCACTGACATTTGAACAATTTTAAAAATAGCTGAACTCATCCAGAGCTGCAACAATTAGCTGATTAATCGATTAGTTGTCAATTATTATATTAATCTCCAACCATTTCAATAATCAATTATTGGATTTGAGTCATTTTTAAGAAGAAAATGTCCAATTCACCAGAGTAAATGATTTGAATTTACATAAATGCAACTGGAGCTGCAACGATTAGTCGATTAGTTATGTTAATTAATATAGAATAGTAATAGTCTTTTATTTTGAAAGGTCACTGACATTTGTATGATCTAAAAACTAAATATTGATCAGAGAGTAAATGATTTGAATTGAAATAAATGCAACTGGAGCTGCAACGATTAGTCGATTCATTTCCAACTGTTACATTAATCAATATTGTCTTTTATTTTGAAAGGTCGCTGACATTTGAACGAAGCGGCCACTTGTTAAAGGAGAAACTGAACAGTATTTAAAGGACAAATATACACTTTAAGTCATAAAAATACCTGGATGAACTCATTACATTAATCATCAATCGATTATTGGATTTGATTATTATTTTTTGGACTTTTATTTTGAAATTCAAAGCACAAAATGTAAACCACATTAACAGAAATGTGCTTTTTCAATGTTTGTTTCTGCTTTTTCCTTCTTGTCTGTTATATAATAGAGCTGCAACGATTGGCTGGTTAATTGATTAGTGGTGAACTATTACATTAATCACCAACTATTCTGAAACACAACAATTTAAAACGTGCATTTTTCAGGGTTTCTGCAGGAAAACAAGTTGGTTCCAAGACATTTTTTTAAGGACCTTCACATATTTTAAGACCTCATCATCACTCCAAGAAGAAATCAGCAATAGAGCTGCAAAAAAATCATTGAATAATTGATTAGATGCCAACTTTTACATGAATTAATTAAAATGAAGACAAATTAGGCTGTTAAACTAATATTTATTTGTTATAGCTTCACATCTGTCTTGCATGGAGTCGACCAACTTCTGGTTCCTATAAACGGGTGTTTCAGCCTCAGAATTCCTCTGAATTTCTTGGTTTTGCACTGAAACATCATTTCTCATGTCAGCTGACAAGTTTTCAATGGGATTAAGGTTTGTAGTTTAGTTTGGCCTCTCCAGAACTTTAATTTTGTTGATGTGGAACCAAGATGCTGCTGGTTTACTGGTGCATTTCCTCTTTGGCATAAGGCATCATGACCTCTTCAAGGGTGTTGATATAGGCAAAATGATCCAAGGATTTTTGGCTTTACCTCCTGATACAGGTGCAGAATTGAGTTTAACCTGGAATCTACATGTGAGGCGACTATAGAAGCATTGAAAGTGAGCAGGAAGAAGCCTGAAGCCATCAAAAACACAGACGTCATGATAAATTAATAAATAAAGGTCAAATCAGATGGAAAACAGCTTCTCAGATTCTCTCCAAGTCATCTGTGGATATTTTTGCAGCATCTCAAACATCTATGAAATCAGGAAAGTATAAAAAGTGAAAACAGTAGGAGTCCCAGGATTGAACCTTGTGGTACTCCGCAATAGAGCTGCCAAAAATTCATTGAATAATTGATTAGATGCCAACTTTTACATTAATCACAAGCTATTTTTCCTCTTTGGCATAAGGCATCATGACCTCTTCACGGATGTTGATATAGGCAAAATGATCCAAGGATTTTTGGATTTACCTCCTGATACAGGTGCAGAATTGAGTTTAACCTGGAATCTACATGTGAGGCGACTATAGAAGCATTGAAAGTGAGCAGGAAGAAGCCTGAAGCCATCAGAAACACAGACGTCATGATAAATCAGTAATTAAAGGTCACATCAGATGGAAAACAGCTTCTCAGATTCTCTCCAAGTCATCTGTGGATATTTTTGCAGCATCTCAAACATCTATGAAATCAGGAAAATATAAAAAGTGAAAAACAGTAGGAGTCCCAGGATTGAACCTTGTGGTACTCCTCAAGAAAAGATCAAAAGTACTGAAGCCTCTTGGACGATTTAATGGTGAATTCAACTGATGTATTAAATATTGTTAAACTATCACATTAATCACCAACTATTTCAACAACTGATTAATGGATTTGAGTCATTTTTAAGGAGAAAATGTCCAAATTCTCTGGTTCCAGCTCCTGAAATCTGATTATTTTCTGGTTTCTTGGACTCATAGCGGAGTTCAACATGGGGGAAAATAGACATATAACATGATTGTTAGTGACTCAAATGATGATTGAATGGGTTAAATATACTGAATTATGGTGCATGTGGAGGATTTATTGCAGCAAAACTGAATGAAACTGTCCTAAAACACTAAAAGGAATAAAAGCAAGTTAGTTTATTCACCGGCGAGTCAGAAAAGGTTCATTTCAACAAGCTCAGAGTTCTACAAGTTCTTCATTATCTTAAAAAAAGAGAAAAAGCAGAAATAAAGCTGTAGCCTGCAGCAGTTCTACTGATGTCTGAGGCATGTAATGAGAGTTAGAATGGAAGGAAATTAAAAACATTAGTGAAGATGATGCCTGTGATGATGAAGTGATGATAATTTGTACGAATCAAATGAACTCAAGTGAAAAACTGAATAAAATGGGAACAAATTAGAATTAATCTACAAGTCTGTTGAATCTAGAGAATAAAAAACCTCCTGATCCAGCAGCAGAAATGAGTTTTATTCATAAATCACAGTATTAAACCTCAGCTCCAACAATAAATAAAGTGTTTTATCTGTATTAAAGCCAATGTTACTGTTCCAGCATCAATATATTTATATATTTACATATTTATTGGAGATTTGAGCTGTTTGTGTGATTAATTAATAATAAACATCTATCACTATATATTCTACATGTTCTGGAATGACCCTCAGTGGATTTAGAGGATTTATGGACTAATAATTGACCTTTGACCTCTGATCTTATTAATCATTGAATGTGCTGCAGGTAATTTAGTTTATTTAAAGTTTTATTTTTTCTGATGTGGGTCAAAACAATGAAATAATGAAATAAAACGAAAATGATGAAAAGTCAAAAATACAAGATGAAATAAAAAAATGACATAAAAAAACACTTTTAGATAAAAAATAAAAAAGTAAAAAATATGGGATAAAATAAAAATGAGAAAAAAATTCTGATAAAAATGTTGATAATTATGAGATAAAAAGTCAAAAATATTCAATGAAATAAAAAATATGAGATAAAAACTGTGAATTAAAATTAAGTTGTAATAATGAGGTAAAACCACAAAATTACAAGAAAAAAAGTATTTTATTAGTATTTTTAATTTATGATTATTTCAAGTTTTGTCTCTTGATTTTAGTCAATTTAATGATAAAAAATATGAGATAAAAAAGGGAAAATGTGAGATTTAAAGACGTGATGATAAAATGAAGTTAAATTAATAAAGAAAATTAAATTATGAGATAAAAAGCAAAAAATAAATTGAGATAATGATGTAAAATATGGGACAGAAAGTCAAAAACACAAGATGAAATAAAAATAAATATGAGGGGAAAAAAGACAAAAAATATAAGAAACTAAATAATGAAACCTTATAATGAAAAGTTATGAGATAAAAATGAAATATTATGAGATAAAGAGGCAAAAATATGTCAGAAAGTCAAAAATACAAGAAGATTATTAATCATTGCACTTTGCATTGGACATAATTTTGATTATTTCATTTTTTTCTCTGATTTGGGTCAGTTTGGTCTTGTTTTAAGTATTTTTATCTGTAGTAAAACACATTTTTAACTTTATTTTCTCTATAACAGCAACATAAATAGATTCTGACTCTTCTATAGTCACCTCACATGTTGTAGATTTATTATAATTCCACATTTATTATCATTTATAGCAGGAAAACTGATGAATAACTCTTTTTAAAAGAGACATTGTGAGGTTTTAGACTAATTACTGCAGGTTTCGGGGGTTTATTCTGTCAAAGCCGTCTCTGTTCTGAACATCGAAGCTGTAACTCAACACTCTTCAGGGGTCGGATGTTTTTTTTTCTGAAGCGTTGAGAGGACGTTCGTCCTTTTTCTGTCTTTGCCGGGACGATTCTGCAGAGAAGTCCTGGTCACCTGAAACCTGCGGATGGCCTCCGGCTTCATCCGCCGCGAGTCTGGGACGAGTCTGGACCCTCAAGGAGAAACGGATCACGTTCTGCTCATGTGATTCAACCCCGACACAAAGACACGGCTCGTTCTGTCGGAAACTTTACGTCCTGTTCAGCAAATTTCAGCGAGGATGAAATGTCCCTGTCTGCAGTTTAACTATTCAGTGTTTCCTCCAGCAAATCCAATCTAAAAGCGACAAATAATAGATGTGGTGATAATTGGATCATTAAAAAGCTCTGCCCATGCTTGTTTGTTGTTCATGCTAAGCTAAACTAAGCTAAACTAAGCTAAGCAGCTACTAACTCTACATTTACACATTTAGCAGACATGTCAATATGTCAAATTAATCTGTCATCAACTTTTTTTGTCTTAATTCCCATGAGCAATATACAAACCTAGCTTCTTGTACTTGTACGTATATAATGACGTGATTAGCGCCACATGAAATCTTTTGCGTATTTTGGTTCTAATGCATTATAAGCTCATAAATTAACATTTCTATATATTAAACAAAGCTAAGCTAAGCTAAGTTAAACTATACTAAAAATGACAGGAGTTTATATGACAAACTATTTCTCTGCAGGTTTACATGCTAAGCTAAGCTAACCTAAGCTAAACTAAGCTAAAACAAGCTAAGCATCTAGTGAATATGCATTCACACACTTATCAGACATTAAAAGCTTCTCATCTGATGCTTTGATTAAGAATTAAGTATTTTTTTTTGCATGAACAACAACATTCATTCCTCAGATTCAGCCACTGCTGCTGTTACAGATAATATCACCTTCATTTCCTCTGCTGCATGAAATGAAAGGTGACTCCTACTCTATCTGTAACCATGACAATTCCTCAGTTCTGTGCCAGTTTTTTTGTTTCCAGTCTGCATAAAAAAAGCAAAAAAAGATTCATATTTTCAGGAGAAACAATGCACAGAGACTCCCAAAACAACCTCGTCATTGTTTCACATTGAATAATACGTTTGCCTTTGAGAAATCCAATCAAAAAAAACTCCAACTGCATATTTCAGCTGTGGCTGAATCACTGTTAATGTGGTGGGAAGCATCCTGAAAATGTGCAGCCGCCTCCAGGTCATGAGCAGAGATGCACAACAGAGCCTTGTTTCATAACAGGTCGTGTTGTGGCTGCAGCTGCACAACAGTGGAACACACACAGTTAGCAGGTTTATTCACTAACAGATGGGACGAAAAAAAAAATCCCACAGGACCCACGATGCAGCACAAAGGTGAATTCCTGCCGTTAATAATTCATAAAAACACCTCAGAGTTAAGAAAACGAACTCAAAGGAGGAAGTCTGCTGCATTAAAGCTGCAACTAATGACTATTCTGATATAGATTATATAGAAATTATTGTTGTTTGGTTAATAAAATGGTGTAAAAGTTCAACCTAAAACCCTTCACCATTAAAAATGACTCAAATCGAGACTCCATTGATTATTACACATGACTGTATATCAGTTTCTACAGTGAAAATAGCTTGTGATTAATGTAAAAGTTGGCATCTAATCAATTATTCAATGAATTTTTGGCAGCTCTATTGCGGAGTACCACAAGGTTCAATCCTGGGACTCCTACTGTTTTCACTTTTTATATTTTCCTGATTTCATAGATGTTTGAGATGCTGCAAAAATATCCACAGATGACTTGGAGAGAATCTGAGAAGCTGTTTTCCATCTGATGTGACCTTTAATTACTGATTTATCATGACGTCTGTGTTTTTGATGGCTTCAGGCTTCTTCCTGCTCACTTTCAATGCTTCTATAGTCGCCTCACATGTAGATTCCAGGTTAAACTCAATTCTGCACCTGTATCAGGAGGTAAATCCAAAAATCCTTGGATCATTTTGCCTATATCAACATCCTTGAAGAGGTCATGATGCCTTATGGCAAAGAGGAAATGCACCAGTAAACCAGCAGCATCTTGGTTCCACATCAACAAAATTAAAGTTCTGGAGTGGCCAAACTAAACTACAAACCTTAATCCCATTGAAAACTTGTCAGCTGACATGAGAAATGATGTTTCAGTGCAAAACCAAGAAATTCAGAGGAATTCTGAGGCTGAAACACCCGTTTATAGGAACCAGAAGTTGGTCGACTCCATGCAAGACAGATGTGAAGCTATAACAAATAAATATTAGTTTAACAGCCTAATTTGTCTTCATTTTAATTAATTCATGTAAAAGTTGGCATCTAATCAATTATTCAATGATTTTTTTGCAGCTCTATTGCTGATTTCTTCTTGGAGTGATGATGAGGTCTTAAAATATGTGAAGGTCCTTAAAAAAATGTTTTGGAACCAACTTGTTTTCCTGCAGAAACCCTGAAAAATGCACGTTTTAAATTGTTGTGTTTCAGAATAGTTGGTGATTAATGTAATAGTTCACCACTAATCAATTAACCAGCCAATCGTTGCAGCTCTATTATATAACAGACAAGAAGGAAAAAGCAGAAACAAACACTGAAAAAGCACATTTCTGTTAATGTGGTTTACATTTTGTGCTTTGAATTTCAAAATAAAAGTCCAAAAAATAATCATCAAATCCAATAATCGATTGATGATTAATGTAATGAGTTCATCCTGGTATTTTTATGACTTAAAGTGTATATTTGTCCTTTAAATACTCTTCAGTTTCTCCTTTAACAAGTGGCTGCTTCGTTCAAATGTCAGCGACCTTTCAAAATAAAAGACTATTACTATTCTATATTGATTAACATAACTAATTGACTAATTGTTGCAGCTCCAGTTGCATTTATTTCAATTCAAATCATTTACTCTCTGATCAATATTTAATTTTTAAATCATTCGAATGTCAGTGACCTTTCAAAATAAAAGACTATTACTATTCTATATTGATTAACATAACTAATTGATTAATCATTGCATGTGTGTCAGATATTGATTTCACTGTATTGTTTTACAGTTTCTGTTTAGAACTAATTAATTCTTATTATAATTTTGCATACATTTAACATTAATTAATTAACACAGTCGGGCTGATCAATAATATCTGTTTATATTGATCAATATTGATAATTGATGATTTTCTTTTTATACTTAATGATCTAATTTTAACATAGAACTAGAACATATATTGATATAAAATACCAAATCTCCATCTTTTGGGATTTTTCCCTCAAAACCACTAATATGAACAATATGAAGCCCTTTCAGAATAAAACCAGAGGATCAGTGGGATTCATCTTCTGCAAGTCATGAATATTTTTATTACATTTCGCTGTAAGTCCTGCAGCATTTAGTGGGATCAGCGGTGAATCCTCAGCAGGAATAACTCAGATCCTGTCAACAAGTCCTTCATTCACATGTAAAAGGGGAAAAAAAGACTCTCTGGTGTAAAACTCAGCTCATAAACAGGCAGAGATAAGAGGTTTTTAGCCGAATCGCAGTAATTATTCAAGTAGAGCGGACATGAACCCACTGACTGACCATTCATTCACATTCATATTAAATGAGGCAGCAAATATTTAATCAGAGCGGATTCAGGCTGCAGGAAAATGTCAAAGTTAATCTTTGAGCAGGCGGACGTCCCGGCTGCTGCTGCAAATAATAAATAAATAAATAAATAAAAAGGTCAAAGGTCAATCTGTTATTTTACATCTGAAACTGACCAGAAACTCAAATGTCTCGGTTTTTAGGGAAGTTTGATTGAAGGATTCAATAAACAACTAGTTTTTCTATATATCAATTCCACTATTCCAATAGCTGATGAATGTATTGATTATTGAAACGATTAATAGATTAGTTGTAGTTTATAGAGACTAAAGAAACTAGAAAATAATCAGAGAAGAGAAGCTGGAACCAGAGAATGCGGACGATTTCTTCTAATCGATTGGTTATAAATGTAATAATCAACAACTAATCGATCAATCAACTAATCGTTGTAGCTCTAGATGAGTTCATCCTGGTATTTTTATGACTTAAAGTGTATATTTGTCCTTTAAATACTGTTCAGTTTCTCCTTTAACAAGTGGCCGCTTCGTTCAAATGTCAGTGACCTTTCAAAATAAAAGACAATATTGATTAACATAACTAATCGACCAATCGTTGCAGCTCCAGTTGCATTTATGTCAATTCAAATCATTTACTCTCTGATCAATATTTAGTTTTTAAATCATTCAAATGTCAGCGACCTTTCAAAATAAAAGACTATTACTATCCTATATTGATTAACATAACTAATCGACTATTTTTATGACTTAAAGTGACTTAAAGTCTATATTTGCCCTTTAAATTCTGTTCAGTTTCTCCTTTAAAAAGTGCCAGCTTTGTTCAAATATTAGTGACCTTTCAAAATAAAAGACTATTACTATTCTATATTAATTAACATAACTAATCGACTAATTGTTGCAGCTCCAGTTGCATTTATTTCAATTCAAATCATTTACTCTCTGATCAATATTTAGTTTTTAAATCATTCAAATGTCAGTGACCTTTCAAAATAAAAGACAATATTGATTAATGTAACAGTTGGAAACTAATCGACCAATCGTTGCAGCTCCAGTTGCATTCATGTCGATTCAAATCATTGACTCTGATCAATATTTCGTTTTTAAATCATTCAAATGTCAGTGACCTTTCAAAATAAAAGACTATTACTATCCTATATTGATTAACATAACTAATCGACTATTTTTATGACTTAAAGTGACTTAAAGTGTATATTCGTCCTTTAAATACTGTTCAGTTTCTCCTTTAAAAAGTGGCAACTTCTTCTTGACCTTTCAAAATAAAAGACAGTATTGATTAACATAGCTAATTGTTGCAGCTCCAGTTGCATTTATTCAATTCAAATCATTTATTCTGATCAATATTTCGTTTTTAAATGAGCAGGTGAAGTTTTCTCCTGTTTTACAAACCATTTATTGATCTAAACTCTAAATATTTTATCTGTTTATTCTCACTGACTTCACAGGAAGTGGAACATTTATTCGTCACACTCTGGATTTGACCCTGTAGCGGCCAGTTCTGGCCCCAGGGCCACATGTTTCACACCCCTGCAATACACGGTATTTTAAGGCTTTGACCTCCAGAGGTTAAATATTCATGAGTGGGATATTTCGCCACAGCTCCATAAACTCTGCTGCTGCAGATGTGATCAATTCCACGTTCCCGTCTCTCTGTCTTTGCCAAAAAGAACAACGTGGGTGAGGTTTTCTCTGCTCACAGCAGCTGAAATGAATTAGCTGTGATGTTCTCCCATGTTTTAAAAAGCGGGAGAAAATGTGGAGGAGAAAAAAAAAATCAGATAAAAACCAGTGGACGGAGAAATGTGTCACTGTGGAAACTGAAAAACAGTCCAAGACGGAGCAGAAAAGGTCCAATCCATGTTCCAGTTCCTGTTTTTTCACAATAAAAGAGGAGAAAACTTCACCTGCTGCTGGAAATAATAAATACTGATCAGAGAGTAAATGATTTGAATTGACATAAATGCATCTGGAGCTGCAACAATTAATTATTTAAAGTATTTAAGTAAAGTATTTAAAGGGCGTATATGCACTAATAGCTGGATGAACTCAACTAGAGCTGCAACAAATAGTCAATTAATCGATTAGTTGTCGATTATTACATTAATCACCAATTGATTAATGGATTTGAGTGATTTTTAAAAGAAGAAAATGTCCAAATTCTCTGGTTCTCTGATTATTTTCTGGTTTCTGGTCTTCTATATATACAGAGGAATGTAAATTATAATAGTAAACCGATTATCTTTGTGTTTGTGATGTCACAGAGTCAGAGTCTTGCAAACATATATAGTCTTTTATTTTGAAAGGTCACTGACATTTGAGAAACTCCCACTTATGAAAGCAGAAACTGGACAGTATCTGTATCAGATTAGTCTGTTTAAAGAGGAAATAACAGCTTTAAGTGATAAAAATACCTGATGATTGATTAGATGGAACTAATACATTAATTGACAACTATTTTGTTCATCAATTAGAGTCATTTTTTTCATTAGAAAATCCAAATAATCATGATTTTGGTACAATTAGTAGAATATCCAATATTTAGTAGAATTATCTTATTCCACTGGCAGATCATTTAGCTTATTTTAAGATTTTCTTGCTTTCAGTCAATTTAATCAATTAAACAAATGTTCTTCATGTTTTCTTAAAACAAGACCAGACTGAAATAAATAAGAACAAATGTAAATAAGCTAATTTATCTGCCAATGGAATAAAGTAATTATGTTTAATAATGGACTAATTGGACCAAAAACAGGACCTTGCAGTTTTTGTAGTGTGATCTGAATATGGAACATTCATCATATTTTCTCTAACAAGTCTCCTACATTTTAACTTATAAGACAAACAAGAGACATTCTTATTTTCCCTTGTTGAGATTTCAGTGTTTTTATAGAGTCACTGACTCAGCTGGAACTTCCAGAGGAAACGTTCAGGAACATCAACAGTAGCAGGAAACTAGAGGTTATCAGCTGTTTGAGTGGAAGAGTGGAGGTTGTTACTGACTCTGTTACAGATGTTCCTGTTGTTACTGTTACAGATGTTCCAGTTGTTACTGACTCTGGTACAGATGTTCCTGTTGTTACTGACTCTGGTACAGATGTTCCTGTTGTTACTGTTACAGATGTTCCTGTTGTTACTGACTCTGGTACAGATGTTCCTGTTGTTACTGACTCTGGTACAGATGTTCCTGTTGTTACTGACTCTGGTACAGATGTCCCTGTTGTTACTGTTACAGATGTTCCTGTTGTTACTGTTACAGATGTTCCTGTTGTTACTGTTACAGATGTTCCTGTTGTTACTGTTACAGATGTTCCAGTTGTTACTGACTCTGGTACAGATGTTCCTGTTGTTACTGACTCTGGTACAGATGTTCCAGTTGTTACTGACTCTGGTACAGATGTTCCTGTTGTTACTGACTCTGGTACAGATGTTCCTGTTGTTACTGACTCTGGTACAGATGTTCCTGTTGTTACTGACTCTGGTACAGATGTTCCTGTTGTTACTGTTACAGATGTTCCTGTTGTTACTGACTCTGGTACAGATGTTCCTGTTGTTACTGACTCTGGTACAGATGTTCCTGTTGTTACTGACTCTGGTACAGATGTCCCTGTTGTTACTGTTACAGATGTTCCTGTTGTTACTGTTACAGATGTTCCTGTTGTTACTGTTACAGATGTTCCTGTTGTTACTGGTACAGATGTTCCTGTTGTTACTGTTACAGATGTTCCTGTTGTTACTGTTACAGATGTTCCAGTTGTTACTGTTACAGATGTTCCTGATGTTACTGTTACAGATGTTCCTGTTGTTACTGTTACAGATGTTCCTGTTGTTACTGACTCTGGTACAGATGTTCCTGTTGTTACTGACTCTGGTACAGATGTTCCTGTTGTTACTGTTACAGATGTTCCTGTTGTTACTGTTACAGATGTTCCTGTTGTTACTGTTACAGATGTTCCTGTTGTTACTGACTCTGGTACAGATGTTCCTGTTGTTACTGTTACAGATGTTCCTGTTGTTACTGTTACAGATGTTCCTGTTGTTACTGTTACAGATGTTCCTGTTGTTACTGTTACAGATGTTCCTGTTGTTACTGTTACAGATGTTCCTGTTGTTACTGACTCTGGTACAGATGTTCCTGTTGTTACTGTTACAGATGTTCCTGTTGTTACTGTTACAGATGTTCCTGTTGTTACTGTTACAGATGTTCCTGTTGTTACTGTTACAGATGTTCCTGTTGTTACTGTTACAGATGTTCCTGTTGTTACTGTTACAGATGTTCCTGTTGTTACTGTTACAGATGTTCCTGATGTTACTGTTACAGATGTTCCTGTTGTTACTGACTCTGGTACAGATGTTCCTGTTGTTACTGTTACAGATGTTCCTGTTGTTACTGACTCTGGTACAGATGTTCCTGTTGTTACTGACTCTGGTACAGATGTTCCTGTTGTTACTGACTCTGGTACAGATGTTCCTGTTGTTACTGTTACAGATGTTCCTGTTGTTACTGTTACAGATGTTCCTGTTGTTACTGTTACAGATGTTCCTGTTGTTACTGTTACAGATGTTCCTGTTGTTACTGACTCTGGTACAGATGTTCCTGTTGTTACTGACTCTGGTACAGATGTTCCTATTGTTACTGTTACAGATGTTCCTGTTGTTACTGTTACAGATGTTCCAGTTGTTACTGTTACAGATGTTCCTGATGTTACTGTTACAGATGTTCCTGTTGTTACTGTTACAGATGTTCCTGATGTTACTGTTACAGATGTTCCTGTTGTTACTGTTACAGATGTTCCTGTTGTTACTGACTCTGGTACAGATGTTCCTGTTGTTACTGACTCTGGTACAGATGTTCCTGTTGTTACTGACTCTGGTACAGATGTTCCTGTTGTTACTGTTACAGATGTTCCTGTTGTTACTGTTACAGATGTTCCTGTTGTTACTGTTACAGATGTTCCTGATGTTACTGTTACAGATGTTCCTGTTGTTACTGTTACAGATGTTCCTGTTGTTACTGACTCTGGTACAGATGTTCCTGTTGTTACTGACTCTGGTACAGATGTTCCTGTTGTTACTGACTCTGGTACAGATGTTCCTGTTGTTACTGTTACAGATGTTCCTGTTGTTACTGTTACAGATGTTCCTGTTGTTACTGTTACAGATGTTCCTGTTGTTACTGTTACAGATGTTCCTGTTGTTACTGTTACAGATGTTCCTGTTGTTACTGTTACAGATGTTCCTATTGTTACTGTTACAGATGTTCCTGATGTTACTGTTACAGATGTTCCTGTTGTCACTGACTCTGTTACAGATGTTCCAGTGGATCCTGTGAAGGGTTAACATCTGCAGCAGCTGTTGCTGACCCTCAGGCCTCAGACCTACTTTCTGCTCCCCTGTTGAGTTTGGAGCATTAACAGTGTTTGTCAAAGTGAAAATCACATTCCTGCTGCAGCAGAAACTGGCTGCTGACAGAAGAGGTTACAGTTACTGACCACTGCACTATTCTATTGTTACTGACCACTACACTCTATTCTACTGTTACTGACCACTGCACTATTCTATTGTTACTGACCACTACACTCTATTCTACTGTTACTGACCACTGCACTATTCTATTGTTACTGACCACTTCACTATTCTACTGTTACTGACCACTCCATTCTATTCTATTGTTACTGACCACTTCACTCTATTCTACTGTTACTGACCACTTCACTCTATTCTACAGTTACTGACCACTGCACTATTCTACTGTTACTGACCACTTCACTCTATTCTACTGTTACTGACCACTTCACTCTATTCTACAGTTACTGACCACTTCATTCTATTCTACAGTTACTGACCACTTCATTCTATTCTACAGTTACTGACCACTGCACTATTCTACTGTTACTGACCACTTCACTCTATTCTATTGTTACTGACCACTTCACTCTATTCTACAGTTACTGACCACTTCACTCTATTCTACAGTTACTGACCACTGCACTATTCTACTGTTACTGACCACTTCATTCTATTCTACAGTTACTGACCACTTCATTCTATTCTACAGTTACTGACCACTTCACTCTATTCTACAGTTACTGACCACTTCATTCTATTCTACAGTTACTGACCACTTCATTCTATTCTACTGTTACTGACCACTGCACTATTCTATTGTTACTGACCACTTCACTCTATTCTATTGTTACTGACCACTTCACTCTATTCTACAGTTACTGACCACTTCACTCTATTCTACTGTTACTGACCACTTCACTCTATTCTACTGTTACTGACCACTTCACTCTATTCTACTGTTACTGACCACTTCACTATTCTACTGTTACTGACCACTTCACTCTATTCTACCGTTACTGACCACTTCACTATTCTACTGTTACTGACCACTTCACTATTCTACTGTTACTGACCACTTCACTATTCTACTGTTACTGACCACTTCACTCTATTCTACTGTTACTGACCACTTCACTCTATTCTACTGTTACTGACCACTTCATTCTATTCTACTGTTACTGACCACTTCACTATTCTACTGTTACTGACCACTTCACTCTATTCTACAGTTACTGACCACTTCACTATTCTACTGTTACTGACCACTTCACTCTATTCTATTGTTACTGACCACTTCACTCTATTCTACAGTTACTGACCACTTCACTCTATTCTACAGTTACTGACCACTGCACTATTCTACTGTTACTGACCACTTCATTCTATTCTACAGTTACTGACCACTTCATTCTATTCTACAGTTACTGACCACTTCACTCTATTCTACTGTTACTGACCACTTCACTCTATTCTACTGTTACTGACCACTTCACTCTATTCTACAGTTACTGACCACTTCATTCTATTCTACAGTTACTGACCACTTCATTCTATTCTACTGTTACTGACCACTTCACTCTATTCTATTGTTACTGACCACTTCACTCTATTCTACAGTTACTGACCACTTCACTCTATTCTACTGTTACTGACCACTTCACTCTATTCTACTGTTACTGACCACTTCACTATTCTACTGTTACTGACCACTTCACTCTATTCTACCGTTACTGACCACTTCACTCTATTCTACTGTTACTGACCACTTCATTCTATTCTACTGTTACTGACCACTTCACTATTCTACTGTTACTGACCACTTCACTATTCTACTGTTACTGACCACTGCACTATTCTATTGTTACTGACCACTTCACTCTATTCTACTGTTACTGACCACTTCACTCTATTCTACTGTTACTGACCACTTCACTATTCTACTGTTACTGACCACTTCATTCTATTCTACAGTTACTGACCACTTCACTCTATTCTACAGTTACTGACCACTTCACTCTATTCTACAGTTACTGACCACTTCACTATTCTACTGTTACTGACCACTTCACTCTATTCTACTGTTACTGACCACTTCACTATTCTACTGTTACTGACCACTTCACTCTATTCTACTGTTACTGACCACTTCACTATTCTACTGTTACTGACCACTTCACTATTCTACTGTTACTGACCACTTCATTCTATTCTACAGTTACTGACCACTTCATTCTATTCTACAGTTACTGACCACTTCACTATTCTACTGTTACTGACCACTTCACTCTATTCTACTGTTACTGACCACTTCACTATTCTACTGTTACTGACCACTTCACTCTATTCTACTGTTACTGACCACTTCACTATTCTACTGTTACTGACCACTTCACTATTCTACTGTTACTGACCACTTCATTCTATTCTACTGTTACTGACCACTTCACTCTATTCTACTGTTACTGACCACTTCACTATTCTACTGTTACTGACCACTTCATTCTATTCTACAGTTACTGACCACTTCACTATTCTACTGTTACTGACCACTTCACTATTCTACAGTTACTGACCACTTCACTATTCTACAGTTACTGACCACTTCACTATTCTACTGTTACTGACCACTTCATTCTATTCTACAGTTACTGACCACTTCACTCTATTCTACAGTTACTGACCACTTCATTCTATTCTACAGTTACTGACCACTTCATTCTATTCTACAGTTACTGACCACTTCATTCTATTCTACTGTTACTGACCACTTCACTATTCTACTGTTACTGACCACTTCACTATTCTACTGTTACTGACCACTTCACTATTCTACTGTTACTGACCACTTCACTCTATTCTACCTAATATAGAGATATTCTACATTTATTATCATTTATAGCAGGAAAACTGATAAATAACCAGGGTTTAAGTGGTTAACTCCATATATTTCTGTACATTCTGTAACATCCTCTGTGACACATGTAAAAATACAACTTTCTGTGCAACACAACGGTTTCGGAGGATTATTCCAGACACGTTAACGAACAGCGAATCGACGCCAAACTTCAGCAGCTCTGCAGCAAACAGACCGGAGCTACAGATGGCGTCTCTGCAGAGGTCGTGACCCCTGAAACTGGAGTGTGAACATGGCCGATTCAACATCAACAGGCGACGTTTTCTCCGTTTAATGTTTAGCCAGAGTTCTCCTGGCTGAGTTCTGCAGCTCTGGCTTCACTTCACATGTCGGACGTTTTAATTAAAGCAGCGTTCCGTCTCAGCTTGTGACCATTAGCGACTGGTTTCAGGCCTGATTCACTTAAACTCATCAGCAACAAAGATGTTCTGCTCTGTGACAGATTCTGATATAAAGCTGCAAATCAGTTATGATGCTGCTGTAAAACATTCAGCTGGACACGGTGACTAGAATTAATGCAGGTGATACCACAGGTTTAACAGAGACACATTCCAGGTTGTGCTTTTTAATATCCAAACCTGTTATAAGTATTTTTAAACTATTCAAATCTGTTGTGGGCCTTATTTTAATATAAGAAACTGCTATGGGCATTATTTTTAATATTCAAACCTGTTGTGGGTCTTATTTTCATTTTTAAAACAGTTAGGGGCCTTATTTTAATACCCAACCCTGTTAGGGCCCTTATTTTTAATATCAAAACCTGTTAGGGACATTATTTTTAATAATAAAACCTATTATGGGCGTTACTTTTTATATTAAAATCTGTTATGAGCCTTATTTATAATATCCAAACCTGTTGTGGGCATTATTTTAATGTTATACGTATTTTTAAAATATTCAAATCTGTTGTGGGTCTTATTTTAATTTTTAAAACAGTTAGGGGCCTTATTTTAATATCCAACCCTGTTATGGCCCTTATTTTAATATCCAACCCTGTTATGGCCCTTATTTTTATATTCAAACCTGGTATGGGCATTATTTTAATATCTAAACCTGCTGTAGACCTTAGTTTAAATCAAAACCTGTTATGGGCCTTACTGTATTTTCCAAAAATGTTAGGGGCCTTATTTGTAATATCAAAACCTGTTATGGACATTATTTTAATATAAGAACCTGTTATGGTCACTTTTTTTAAAATATCCAAACCTGTTCTAAATATTTTTTAAATATACAAATATGTTGTGGGCCTTATTTTAATATTTAAAACAGATAAGGGCCTTATTTTAATATTTAAAACCATTAGGGGCCTTATTTTAATATTTAAAACCGTTAGGAGCCTTATTTTAATATTTAAAACCGTTAGGGGCCTTATTTTAATATCCAAACCTGATATGGGCCTTATTTTAATATTTAAAACCATTAGGGGCCTTATTTTAATATTTAAAACCGTTAGGAGCCTTATTTTAATATTTAAAACCGTTAGGGGCCTTATTTTAATATTTAAAACAGTTATGGGCCTTATTATAATATTTAAACCTGATATGGACCTTATTATAATATTTAAAACAGTTAGGGGCCTTATTATAATATTTAAAACTGTTATGGGCCTTATTTTAATATTTAAAACAGTTAGGGCCCTTATTATAATATTTAAAACAGTTATGGGCCTTATTTTAATATTTAAAACAGTTAGGGGCCTTATTTCAATATTTAAAACAGTTAGGGGCCTTATTTCAATATTTAAAACAGTTAGGGGCCTTATTTTAATATTTAAAACTGTTAGGGGCCTTATTATAATATTTAAACCTGATATGGGCCTTATTATAATATTTAAAACAGTTAGGGGCCTTATTTTAATATTTAAAACAGTTAGGGGCCTTATTATAATATTTAAACCTGATATGGGCCTTATTTTAATATTTAAAACAGTTAGGGGCCTTATTATAATATTTAAAACAGTTATGGGCCTTATTTTAATATTTAAAACAATTAGGGGCCTTATTATAATATTTAAACCTGATATGGGCCTTATTTTAATATTTAAAACAGTTAGGGGCCTTATTTTAATATTTAAAACAGTTAGGGGGCTTATTTTAATATTTAAAACAGTTAGGGGCCTTATTATAATATTTAAACCTGATATGGACCTTATTTTAATATTTAAAACCGTTAGGAGCCTTATTTTAATATTTAAAACCGTTAGGGGCCTTATTTTAATATCCAAACCTGATATGGGCCTTATTTTAATATTTAAAACCATTAGGGGCCTTATTTTAATATTTAAAACCGTTAGGAGCCTTATTTTAATATTTAAAACCGTTAGGGGCCTTATTTTAATATTTAAAACAGTTATGGGCCTTATTATAATATTTAAACCTGATATGGACCTTATTATAATATTTAAAACAGTTAGGGGCCTTATTATAATATTTAAAACTGTTATGGGCCTTATTTTAATATTTAAAACAGTTAGGGGCCTTATTATAATATTTAAAACAGTTATGGGCCTTATTTTAATATTTAAAACAGTTAGGGGCCTTATTTCAATATTTAAAACAGTTAGGGGCCTTATTTCAATATTTAAAACAGTTAGGGGCCTTATTTTAATATTTAAAACTGTTAGGGGCCTTATTATAATATTTAAACCTGATATGGGCCTTATTATAATATTTAAAACAGTTAGGGGCCTTATTTTAATATTTAAAACAGTTAGGGGCCTTATTATAATATTTAAACCTGATATGGGCCTTATTTTAATATTTAAAACAGTTAGGGGCCTTATTATAATATTTAAAACAGTTATGGGCCTTATTTTAATATTTAAAACAGTTAGGGGCCTTATTATAATATTTAAAACAGTTATGGGCCTTATTTTAATATTTAAAACAATTAGGGGCCTTATTATAATATTTAAACCTGATATGGGCCTTATTTTAATATTTAAAACAGTTAGGGGCCTTATTTTAATATTTAAAACAGTTAGGGGGCTTATTTTAATATTTAAAACAGTTAGGGGCCTTATTATAATATTTAAACCTGATATGGACCTTATTTTAATATTTAAAACAGTTAGGGGCCTTATTTTAATATTTAAAACAGTTAGGGGCCTTATTATAATATTTAAACCTGATATGGACCTTATTATAATATTTAAAACAGTTAGGGGCCTTATTTTAATATTTAAAACAGTTATGGGCCTTATTATAATATTTAAACCTGATATGGACCTTATTATAATATTTAAAACAGTTATGGGCCTTATTTTAATATTTAAACCAGTTCTGATCGTTATTTTTTGAACATGTTAGCTTGCAAATGTGGTAAACATCGTTAGCTCATTAGCGAGGCTGTTAGTGGTCAGTAGGTGATGTTAGCCGCTAACGCTAACAAGGCTAGTTACTAAAACTATGGCCACAAAGCTGCAGGAAACCGTAATATACACACATGACAATTTAAAAAATGTGCAGCTTTACTTCAGGTTTCATGGGGAAAAAAAAACATTAGCAAAGTAAAAATAATAAATGAAATAAATAAAATCTGTGAAACCGTGGAGTAAACTGAACATACGACTATAATTTAGCTGCAGAAGTCACAGCCTTGTTGTAGACGAACCAGAGAATGATGTCTGAACATATTCATTTTCATTATTGTAGCTCACATGTGGTGTTATTTCACTAGATCCTGGTAAATATCTAAAGTAAATCTACAGGATCCAACCAAACAGTAGCTTGTTTGCAGGTTTTACTGAGAAGCTTCAGTTGTGCCGTGGAAAGACAAACAGGCCGAGTGGTGCTGAATAAACACAGCTCACACACTCAACACACACTCATTTTACACAACAGCACGAGCCACTGAATTAGAAAATATGAGGCTTTAAAGTCCTAATGCATCACGGGTGTTTGGCTGCTTCACCATCACACACTCAGGACAAGGCTGTTTCTGTGATGACTCATTATCTTGATGTATTAACTTCAGTCTTACATCAGCTCATTAGAATATTCATTAATTCTCTGATTACAGCTTCTCGTTGATTTTTGAACATGTTTTTTTTTTACATTCCATTGACTTTTTTGATATTAATTGAAAAAAAAGATTTGATTTTTGTTGTTTGTTTCACTTGTTTTTATTTCTTGTTTGTTTTTTCTTTTATTTTGAAAGAGGCATTTACTACACAAATAGATGAGGTGGTATCAGGTAAAATGGGTCATTTCAGGTTCCAGCGAGTAACAGGTGATTTGATTAGTTTATGGTTTCTATGGTGATGTGATTAGTTTATGGTTTCTATGGTGATTTGATTAGTTAATGGTTTCTATGGTGATTTGATTAGTTTATGGTTTCTATGGTGATGTGATTAGTTAACGGTTTATATGGTTATTTGATTAGTTAACAGTATCTATGGTGATGTGATTAGTTTGTGGTTTCTATGGTGATTTGATTAGTTAATGGTTTATATGGTTATTTGATTAGTTAACAGTATCTATGGTGATGTGATTAGTTTGTGGTTTCTATGGTGATGTAATTAGTTAACGGTTTCTATGGTGATCTGATTAGTTTATGGTTTCTATGGTGATTTGATTAGTTTATGGTTTCTATGGTGATGTGATTAGTTTATGGTTTCTATGGTGATTTGATTAGTTTACGGTTTCTATGGTGATTTGATTAGTTTACGGTTTCTATGGTGATTTGATTAGTTAGCGGTTTCTATGGTGATATGATTAATATACAGTTTCTATGGTGATATGATTAGTTTGTGGTTTCTATGGTGATTTGATTAGTTTATGGTTACTATGGTGATTTGATTAGTTAATGGTTTCTATGGTGATGTGATTAGTTTATGGTTTCTCTGGTGATTTGATTAGTTTGTGGTTTCTATGGTGATTTGATTAGTTAATGGTTTCTATGGTGATGTGATTAGTTTATGGTTTCTCTGGTGATTTGATTAGTTTGTGGTTTCTATGGTGATGTGATTAGTTTATGGTTTCTATGGTGATTTGATTAGTTAACAGTTTCTATGGTGATTTAATTAGTTTATGGTTACTATGGTGATGAGACAATACTTCAAATCTAGACTGAAGCAGAAATGTTCATGGTCAGTAGCCTGTTATGATAAATCTAACTAAACACATTTTACCTGATGAGAAAATGTGAAAGATGTGAAAAAAACAGTCATTATTAATCATAAATATACACGGAAAAGGCTTCTTTGATATAGAAAAATGGCCCAATTTATCTGATATCAGCCTGTATATATGGTTTGTTGAAGTTCTAAGAAGTAAGAGCTGGTTTTATTGTCCTAAACCTTTTGTTAATTACAGGAATCGGTGCATTTGCAATAGATTTGTTGTGTTACTGAACCACAGGACAAGTACAGGAAGTATGAAGCTTAAAAATTAAGCCGTGGATGGCAGAGAAACAGCTCATTGTAATCCTGATAATACTCAATGGTCCATTACACTCAGTGATGACCTTTTTACTGTGAAAGAGAAGAGGTAAATTAAAGGCTCTAAAAATACTGTAATCCTCCTCTTTGACTGGAGAACAGAAGCATTAAGTCGTGGTTTTATAATGGAGTGACTGCAGCATTAGCAAGAAAGGAACAACGGCTGCATTGTTGCACACAAAACAAGCAATTAGGCTTCGACGAAACGACCAAAACCAACTACATTTTTCCACAAAAATCTGGATTAGGGCTAATCAGAGGTTGGAGCTGGTAAGTGTGAAGGAATGAAGTGAGAAATGTTAAAAATATCTCTGATGATGCGTCACCACGGACGTCTAAAACACAGAGAAATGGAGCAGATTCCTGTTAAGTTCTGCGGTTTTTAGACCCACCCAGATTCCTTCTGTTTAGATGGACAGTCAAGAGACAATCGCTTGAATCCGTCGTCTCTAATGGCTTCATAAAAGACGTAATTATTCAGCAGCTCTGTCAATGGGAGATCAAATGATGTCTTCCACTATCCAACCTTAACAAAGCTGTTCATTCAGGCCCTGACAGAATATCTGCAGGTTTTTTTGTTCCACCCCCTCCCTCGCCTTCTCCTTTCCCACCTCCACCAACACAGTGGATCCCTCCGCTTTAATTAAAAGTGAATTCTCCCGGCTCAGTTATGCCGTGAATCTCGGCACTCCACGCCTGAATAGACTTAAGAGGGGATTTCTGAAGGGTTTCAGCAAATGTTTAGCTGGTGGTGAGGAGGAGGAGGAGGAGGAGGAGGGGAAAAAAGCAGCAAATAGGAAACGGCTGTATACTTGAGAGGAGATTTTCAACAGAAAAGCCGAGCTGTGAAGATGCAAAACTGTCAGATAACAGCAAAAAATACTGTTATGTATGAACTGAGAACAACACAAGTTTCTATTTTACTGAGGAAATGTTCTCAAATGTACCAACAAGTGGGTGTTTTGGGTGTTATTCGAGATTTTTGTGACTCACTATTTACTGAGCAGCTTCAGAAACACTTATGTAAAACTTAAAGAATAAAAAAAAAACAGGATTTCCTTCCTTTACATCAATGACATTAAGATTATAAATGTATATGTGATTATTTATTCATCAGTAGATATAAATGGTTTCATTCATTCACGTTTTTAGGAGGAAATATTTACACATTATTTGTCAACCTGGCAGCTCAGTGCACGGGTTGCCAGATTTGGTCAGTTATGATTAGATCAAACCTGGCAACCTGTTAGGACACAAGTCCTTGAAGTTGTCTGTTGTATAGAAATAGTTCCAATAAGTGTAAGTCCCCATAAAACCATAAATTGTTAAGGTGCCCTGTTCGCATTTAATTTAAAAACACAATGTAAGTCCCCATAAAACAACAAATTGTTAAGGTACCCTGTTTGTTTTTAATTTAAAACCACAAGTCCCCATAAAACCATAAATTGTTAAGGTGCCCTGTTCGCCTTTAATTTAAAAACACACAAATTGTTGAGGTACCCTGTTTGTGTTGAATTTAAAAACACAATGTAAGTCCCCATAAAACCACAAATTGTTGAGGTACCCTGTTTGCCTTTACTTTAAAAAATGCACACAAGGTACCCTGTTCTTCTTGAATTTAAAACACAAGTCCTCATAAAACCATAAACTGTTAAGGTTCCCTAATCTCTTTTAATTTAAAAAACACACAAATTGTTAAGGTGCCCTGTTCACCTTTAATTTAAAAATACAAGTCCCCATAAAACCACAAATTGTTAAGGTTCCCTGTTTGCCTTTAATCTAAAAACACACAAATAGTTGAGGTACCCTGTTTGTTTTTAATTTAAAAACACAAGTCCCCATAAAACCACAAATTGTTAAGATGCCCTGTGTAATTTTAAAAAACACACACAAAGTCCCCATAAAACCATAAATTGTTTAGGTGTCCTGTTCACGTTTAATTTAAAAACACAAAAAAATTGTTGAGGTACCCTATTTGTGTTGAGTAAAAAAACACAATGTAAGTCCCCATAAAACCACAAATTGTTAAGGTGCCCTAATCTACTTTAATTTAAAAAACACACAAATTGTTAAGGTACCCTGTTCGCCTTTAATTTAAAAATACACACACAAATTGTTAAGGTACCCTGCTTGTGTTGAATTTAAAAACACAAGTCCCCATAAAACCATAAATTGTTAAGGTGCCCTGTTCACCTTTAATTTAGACACATACACACAAATTCCCTCAACATTTCTCCAAAATCTGCTTTCTCCCCTTCCAAAAATATGTTTAAATTGTATTTATATCTATATTTACTTGCTAGCCTCGTCTTCTTCTTCACTACCTTTGTTGTTTCTCAGCGTTTTACTGCCACCAACTGGCCGTTTGAGGAATAACACAAAAAACAGGGACTCAGAACAAGAAGAACTGCCAAAACAACCATAAATTGTCTTACCTAATTTTTGCAGACAAAATTCAAAATTTAGAATTTCCTCTTGAAAATGCAACAACTTAAGATGTTTATCAACTTTTGTGAGATCTTTTCTTAATCATATAGGCTCTGTGATGGAATGGGAACTTGAAAAGTCTGTTTTTCCTTATTTTGCAGCTTTTTCTGGTTTGCTGGACTGTGAAAAAGCAGAAAAAGCAGCCCCCAGTGCTCGGCGGTGCAGACAGACCCTCTACTGTAGGAACCACAGTCAAGATCCTGTGTCAACGAGCTCCCACTTTACTCAAGTGTCATTAAGCCAGAAGCTGAATCCTCCATCGAACCCTTCACTCTGACCCCAGCAGCAGGAGACCAATGAAAGAGTGTTCTGTGCATATTTTAAAACCAATGGAATGAATTAATGTTTTATTAGAGCAGCTTTCCCAAAGGGGTCGACCATTACGGTACCATGAGGTAGAATAATATTCTTCAGAAGACACTCAGGGTGAAATAAATGTCGAGATCATAGGTTTAAAACCTTTTTAAACACAAATAAATAATTCTGAATATTCGGGAAATGCCAAATCAAAGCACAACACAAGCATCGCTAAATGTTAAACAATGTGTTTCTTAATTATTAAAAAATTATCACCCCCCTTATTCTTCAAAGTGGTTTGGTCCAGATGCTGTTTTCCAGTGGGCGGGGCCAGTGGCTAATGACTAATTTTGACAATTAGCTAGTAGTTACGTGACAGTCAGCTAGTAGCTATGTGACAGTTAGCTAGGAGCTATGTGACAGTCAGCTAGTAACTATGTGACAATTAGCTAGTAGCTATGTGACAGTCAGCTAGTAGCTATGTGACAGTTAGCTAGTAGTTACGTGACAGTCAGCTAGTAGCTATGTGACAGATAGCTAGTAGTTTTCATGACAGTCAGCTAGTAGCTATGTGACAGTCAGCCAGTAGCTACAAACCAATTGAACTAATATAGTAGCTATGTGACAGTCAGCTAGTAGGTATGTGACAGTTAGCCAGTAGCTACTTGTCAGTTAGCTAGTAGCTACAAACCAATTGAACTAATATAGTAGCTATGTGACAGTCAGCTAGTAGGTATGTGACAGTTAGCCAGTAGCTACTTGTCAGTTAGCTAGTAGCTACAAACCAATTGAACTAATATAGTAGCTATGTGACAGTCAGCTAGTAGGTATGTGACAGTTAGCCAGTAGCTACTTGTCAGTTAGCTAGTAGCTACAAACCAATTGAACTAATATTTAGAAGCCAATCAGCTAGTACTTAGGTGACAGCTAGCTAGTAGTTATGTGACAGTTAGCTAGTAGCTACATGGCACTTAGCGAGTAGCTAGCTATGTGGAAGAAACCAATCAAACTAATATATAGAAGCCAGTAAAGTAATTTATTCCAGCATTTGTTCAAAACTTGTCCAAAATCAGCCGGTCTGCTGGTCAAGATCAGTCCTAATTATCGTTAACGAGCTCTAACAATGTTAGTTACCATAGCAACAGCGACTAGGGGGAGGGAGGAGGGTAAGAAGTAAGAAACATGGTGCTCAAAGATTTTAATAGTGTTTCTCTCATTGATTCATATTATTTGCCTTATATATAATATGGAACATAGCTATAACTACTATTAATACTTTTATTACCATTGTTTAAAACATTTTGTGCATAATTTAAACCCAACAGAATGATTAATTTCTTTCATTAGAGCAACTTTCCCAAAGGGATTCAACCATTACAGTAACATAATATTCCTCAGCAGCACTATAGACACTGTTAAATTAGAGTTGAGATGCATTTAAATTGATCAGTATTGACAGAAATCTCACTTCCTTTTTGCTATCTGAGCCTTTTAGAAACCACTGTGTGGTTTCAGAGACTAATCCTACTCAGATAAATCAATTTTCCACAAGAAAATTGCTGATTTATCACCGTTTTCAGCTCCTTGTCAAGCGGTTTAACATTTAGACACCGACATCTTTAGGAAGGAGATAAGGCCCAGAGCAGATTTTGGCAGCAACTGGAGATGTTTGTCTGGTTAAAGGGTTTGATTCTGGGATCATTAGAGACAATACGAGATCCTGAAAACAGCTGCTGTTGTCAGTGTTCAGTAAAACGCATTTGAATTATTCATCCACTAAATGAACATGAATAATTCAGGGAGGGAACTTTTGTTGCAACAAAAGCCACTGAAAACAATCTAATGAAGGCGAAAATGTCAAAAGAAAGACCAAAGAAGGAAATAAAAGGATAAGAATCCACTGTAGATTAGTGAAAACCCAACTGGAATGCATATTTATAGTGGTAATTTATGATTTGAACACAAAATAATCGAATTTTAGACCCTTGGAGCGTTTTTCAAGTTCAATAACAAATACTTTCTGCCCTTCGTCTTCACCAGATTGCATTAATATTTGGAGAAAACTTTCCACAGATCATATTCTCAATAAACCAGAGGAGAACGCAGCCAGAACATGTGTTTAGAGTGACGACAAAAACCTGAATCCAGCAGATAAAAAGCTCTTGTGCTATTGTTGCTGGAGATTAATCCCCTGTAGTCATTTCTAGACCTGAGTCGACCATTACGGTAACATGAGGGAGAATAATATTTAAACACAAATAAATAATTTTGAATATTCAGGAAATGTCAAATAAAAGCACAACACAAGCGTCGCTAAATGTAAAACTATGTGTTTCTTAATTATTAAAAAATTACCCCCCCCCCTTATTCTTCAAAGTGGTTTGGTCCAGATGCTGTTTTCCAGTGGGCGGGGCCAGTGGCTAACGACTAATTTTAGACAGTTAGCTAATAGCTACGTCACAGTTTGCTAGTAGCTAGAAACCAATCAAACTAATATTTAGATGCCAGTTAGCTAGTAGCTACATGACAGTTAGCTAGTAGCTATGTGACAGTTAGCTAGTGGCTAAAAACCAATCAAACTAATATTTAGATGCCAGTTAGCTAGTAGCTATGTGACAGTTTGCTAGTAGCTAGAAACCAATCAAACTAATATATAGATGCCAGTTAGCTAGTAGCTACGTGACAGTTAGCTAGTAGCTATGTGACAGTTAGCTAGTAGCTAGAAACCAATCAAACTAATATTTAGATGCCAGTTAGCTAGTAGCTACGTGACAGTTAGCTAGTGGCTATGTGACAGTTTGCTAGTAGCTAGAAAGCAATCAAACTAATTTTTAGAAGCCAGTTAGCTAGTAGCTACATGACAGTTAGCTAGTAGCTATGTGTCAGTCAGCTAGTAGCTATGTGAAAGTCAGCTAGTAGCTAGAAAGCAATCGAACTAATATTTAGAAGCCAGTCAGCTAGTAGCTACGTGACAGTTAGCTAGTAGTTATGAGACAGTTAGCTAGTAGCTATGTCACTGTCTGGTAGTAGCTAAGTGACAGTTAGCTAGTGGCTAGAAACCAATCAAACTAATATTTAGAAGCCAATCAGCTAGTAGCTACGTGACAGTTAGCTAGGAGCTATGTGACAGTCAGCTAGTAGCTATGTCACTGTCAGGTAGTAGCTATGTGACAGTTAGCTAGTGGCTAGAAACCACTAGCTAACTGTCAAACTAATATTTAGAAGCCAGTCAGCTAGTAGCTACATGACAGTTAGCTAGTAGCTATGTGTCAGTTAGCTAGTAGCTATGTGTCAGTTAGCTAGTAGCTACGTGTCAGTTAGCTAGTAGCTAATTTATTTTACTGAAGGTCTTTTTTTCACTAGAAAAGTGTCAAAAACATGTTTTAACAACAAAAATACAGCAGCTTGAACCTTTTCTCCTTGTTTTTGAAGTGTATTTTTACTGTATTTATCATGCAACTCTAACGATTATTTTGATCGATTAAGTCGATTAATCTATTGATTATTGAATCGATTGTTTGGTTCATAAAATGGTGTAAAATGTTTACTATTTACTAATGTAAAACTTGCATAGTTTACTATTATAGAGGCTAAAGAAACCAGGAAATAATCAGAGAAGAGAAGCTGGAACCAGAGAATTTGGACGTTTTATTATTAAATAAAATGACTCAAAACGATTAATTGATTATCAAAATAGTTGGTGATTAGTCGATTAATCAACTAATTGTTGCAGTTCTATGCTGGAACAATTACAATATAGTTGTGTTTAAATAATTATTCAGTGAAGTAAAGCTGCAACTAATGATTCTGTTAGTTGATTAATCTATTGAATATTGAAACGATTAATCGATTAGTTGTTTGGTTCATTAAATGGTGAAAAATGTGGATCAGTGTTTTCTCAAAAGCTGAAGATTCAACCTAAAATGTCTTTTTTTGTCCAAAGATCATCAGTTTATTATTATAGAGACTAAAGAAACCAGGAAATAATCAGAGAAGAGAAGCTGGAACCAGAGAATTTAGACATTTTCTACTTAAAAATGACTCAAATCAATTAATTGATTATCAAAATAGTTGACGATTAATCGATTAATCAACTAATCGTTGCAGCTCTACTTCATTTTCCTTTGTGTCGTACCACTCAAAGTCCATTTTATATATATAAGAATAAAGAAACCAGGAAATAATCAGAGAAGAGAAGCTGGAACCAGAGAATTTGGACTTTTTCTTCTTAATTGATTATCAAATAGTTGGCGACTAATCGATTAATCAGGAAATCGTTGCAGTTCTAGCTGCATTCATTCATTGCACTATGATTGTTTTGTGTTTTTAGAAGCTGGAACCAGAGAATTTGGACATTTTCTTCTGAAAAAATGACTCAAATCGATTATCAAATTAATGTAATAGTTGACAACTAATCGATTAATCGACTAATCGATTCACATACGTTGTAGCACATGAATTTAAACTATTTCACTTCCTATTTGGGATTGAAACAGCAACTGAAGTTAAGTGACCAGCGAGAACAGATGTTCTGACTGGATTTTATTTATAAAAACACAGGAAGGAAACAAAGAATCTCAGTCCAGGAGCTGTCAGCTGATCTGATCTGTTTGTGGTGAGCTGTAAAATGTGCAGCATCATGCAGGGAGGATGCATTCACTGGAGTGTGTGTGTGTGTGTGTGTGTGTGTGTGTGTGTGTGTGTGTGTGTGTGTGTGTGTGTGTGTGTGTGTGTGTGTGTAAAATGTGAAGTGAACCATGGTTCTCATCAGCATCACAGATCAGGCTGTAAAGGTCTTGCAGCACCAGAGGCCTGATCCAACATATCCTTTTCAATTAGATATGAACATCATTAGAGGCTCAGATGTTCTATTTATAGTCAACTACTGTTGTTGTTTTCTCTTCACTGGTCTCTATGTGCTCTATATGAAATGACAAATAACGTTTTTACACTGTAAAACCTTTAAAATTTACAGTTACTAACAATTATCAATTATCCAGAAGGTATTTTTACAGTGTTAGTATCGTATTTCTGTTTATAACGATGTGTATTTACTGTAAAATATAAAAAAACTGAATTAAATCCTTTGATTTCAGTTGTATTTACAGTATTAGATGATTAATTGTAGAATAAAAAGCAATTAAATGCTGTGATTTTAGTTGCATTTACAGTACTCTGATTAATTTTACAATAAAAATCAATTAAATACCATGATTTTAGTTGTATTTACAGTATTCTGTGATTAATTTACAATAAAAAAGTATTAAATGCTGTGATTTTAGTTGTATTTATAGTGTCTGGTAATAAATTGTACAGTAAAAATCAATTAAATAGTTTGATTTTAGTTGTATTTACAGTGTCTGGTTATAAATTGTACAGTAAAAATAAATTATTGTATTTACAGTATTAGGTGATTAATTTACAATAAAAAAGTATTAAATGCTGTGATTTTAGTTGTATTTATAGTGTCTGGTTATAAATTGTACAGTAAAAATCAATTAAATAGTTTGATTTTAGTTGTATTTACAGTGTCTGGTTATAAATTGTACAGTAAAAATAAATTATTGTATTTACAGTATTAGGTGATTAATTTACAATAAAAATTATTAAATAGCATGATTCTAGTTGTATTATTTGTGCAATAAAATCAATTAAATCCCATGATTTTAGTCGTATTTACAGTATTAGGTTATTAATTTTATAATAACAATCAATTAAATACTGTTATTTCAGTTGTATTTACAGTAGTTGGCGATTAATTTTACAGTAAAAATCAATTAAATAGTGTGATTTTAGTTGTATTTACAGTATTATGTGAATAATTGTGCAGTAAAACTCTTTAATAGTGTGATTTACTTGAATTTATAGTATTAGGTGATGAATTGCAAAATAAAAAATACTGTGATTTCACTTGTATTTCAGTATTAGGTGATTAATTGTACAATAAAACAATTAAATATTGTAATTTCAGTTGTATTTACAGTATAAAGTGACATTTGTGAAATAAAACAATTAAATAGTGTTATTTCACTTATATTTACTGTGATATTAACAGAATTACCTGATTAATTGTACAGTAAAATCAATTAAATGCTGTGATTACAGTTGTATTCACAGTATTGGGTTATTAATTTTACAATAATTATAATTATAAATATATAATTTTATAATAACAATCAATTACGTACTGTTATTTCAGTTGTATTTACAGTAGTGGGCGGTTAATTTTACAATAAAAATCAATTAAATACTGTGATTTCAGTTGTATTTACAGTATTAGGTTATTAATTTTACAATAATTATAATTATAAAAATATTTTATAATAACAATCAATTAAATACTGTTATTTCAGTTGTATTTACAGTAGTTGGCGATTAATTTTACAGTAAAAATCAATTAAATACTGTGATTTTAGTTGTATTTACAGTATTATGTGAATAATTGTGCAGTAAAACTCTTTAATAGTGTGATTTACTTGAATTTACAGTATTAGGTGATGAATTGCACAATAAAAAATACTGTGATTTCACTTGTATTACAGTATTAGGTGATTAATTGTGCAATAAAAAGCAATTAAATGCTATGATTTTAGTTGTATTTACAGTGTCTGGTGATAAATTATACAGTAAAAATCAATTAAATATTGTAATTTCAGTTGTATTTACAGTATAAACTGACATTTGTGCAATAAAAACAATTAAATACTGTGATATTAGTTGTATTTACATAATTACAATATTAATTGTACAGTAAAATCAATTAAATACTGTGATTACAGTTGTATTTACAGTATTAGGTGATTAATTGTATTATAATATCTTTGACTACTATGATTTACTGTAAAATCTACATCAATCTATTATCTACAGTAACGTTAATGTCCTTTCATTATATATATATATATACCTTGTATATATATATATATAGTATAACATAGTATTATATAGTCCTTTTTATAGAGGCTGTGTACAATCTATTTTTCTTGCATGTCACTGCTGTAGTAAATGTAATTTCCTCCCTGTGGAACAAATAAAGGTTTATCTTATTTCATCTTATGAGCTTGTATTGTTCAATTTGTGTTGCACGAGTCAAGTCATATCATATTGTTACTGATGCTAACAGTGTGTGTGTGTGTGTGTGTGTGTGTGTGTGTGTGTGTGGTATAAGCCATCAGGGGGATTCTAGATGCTGCAGCTTCTCCTGGACATGAATAAACCATGAATTCAGCCTGAAACTACAGAAACACACACACACTGGGAGTTTACTACTGTGTCAAAGGAGAAAGATGCAGAAACTGAAACAGGAAGACAAAGAATCCAGCACGAGTCACTACTCACTCACTCATTTTATAAAATAATACAGATAATTCTGCATTTTAGACTCTTATTTGCTTGTAAAATGGTTAAAAGTGAGTTTTTTTAAAGGTGGAAACCATGGTAACCTGATAAAATCCCCCCAAAATCATCTCCAACACTAAATAAAGTATTAAAGTATTAATTGTCTCCTTTATAATCTCCATCTTATATATTCTTCATGTTCTGGAATGATCCTCAGTGGGATTTATAGGATTTTATGGACTAATAATTGACCTTTGAACTCTGCTTTTATTAATCATTGAGGATAATTTAGATTATTTCAAGTTATTTTCTAGTTTGGGTCAGTTTGGTCTTGTTTTAAGTATTTTTATCTGTAATAAAATACAATTTTTTATATATTTTTTCTATATTTGCAACATAAATCACCTCACATGGAGATTTCTTCTGATTTTTTTGGACATTTGTCTCAAATTTTTTGACGTTTTTTACTTTTCAGCTGTTTTTTTTTTACTTTTAACTCATGTTTCTGACTTTTTTTTTATTTTAAAAACTTTATTTCAAGTTTTTTTTTCCTGATTTGGGTCAGTTTGATCTTGTTTTAAGCTTTAAATAAAGTAGTAAAACATAATTTTACAATTTCTGCAATATTCTAACTAAAAGTCAAAAATATAGAATTAAATAAAAAAAATAGATAAAAAATTGCATGATAAATCAAAAATTCTGAGATAAAAAATATGGAATTAAATAAAAATATAATGAAAAAAATTAAAGAATAAAAAATCTAAATTATGATTAAAATTTTAAAAAAAAATACAAGATTATTATTAATCATTGAATTGCATTGAAGATAATTTATCTTATTTTTTTTAATTTTTACAATTTTTAGGTTATTTTTACACAATATTCTGACTTTATTGTCTCTATTACATCAACATAAACAGATTCTGACTCTTCTGTCGTCACTGAACATGTTGTACATTTATTTTATTCCAGGTTTAAGTCTAATAATCTTTGTGTTTATAGAGATATTCAACATTTATTATGATTTATAGCAGGAAACCTGATAAATAAGATTGATAATAAGTATTCTTTAAAGCTGAAGACGTTATATAATCACTGTATTTGGGTAAATGCATAAATCTCAGATGTTCTTATAGATTATGTAGAGTTAGAAAGGTTAACAACAAAGGTTCATGTTTCTGGTTTTACAGTTTGATGTGATTTTATTTATTGTGACAATAAACAGCAACAGGAAACTCCTCCTATTAAACCAGGTCAGGATTCATGATGCATCAAAACCAGGTGAAGGTGTAAAAAGGTCAAAATAATAAAACGGGTGAAACTTTACTTCTAAAACCCAGAATGGTGGAAGTAAAACGCCCTAAAAAACAAGATAATGGATCAGCTTTTGATCTATAACGACAGCTAATTAACCGTGTTCACTAGTAACAACATGATAATATCAATGAATTCAGTTGAAGTCAATGGAAAAGAGAATTGAGTTTTTTATGTTACAGTGATTTTTTGGGTCACAATAATCGTTTTTCCTTATGATAAGCGTTTTTTTGATGTTACGATGACTGTTTTTTGTATTAGGAGTGATTTTTTGTGTTACGATGAGTGTGTTTTTGTGTTATCATTAGTGTTTTTTGTATTATGATGAGTGGTCTTTTTTCCTTATGATAAGTTTTTTTTGGTGTTATGAGTGATTTTTGTGTTAAGATGAGTGGTTTCTTGTATTACAATGAGTGTTTTTTGGTGTTACAATGGGTGATATTTTTGTTTTACAATGGTTTTGTACTACAATAAGTGCTTTTTGTCTTCTGATTAGTGTTTTTTTGTACTACGATAAGTGTTTTTCTGGTGTTACGATGAGTGATTTTTTGTTTTACAATGAGTGTTTTTTTGTTGATACAATGACTTGTTTTTTAAGATAAGATGACTGTAGTTTTTTGTGTTACAATGAGTTTTTGTTGTGTTATGATGACTGTTATTGTCCAACGATGAGTGGTTTCTTGTATTGCGATGAGTGATTTTTTGTGATACGATGAGTGATTTTTGTGTTCTGATGAGTGGTTTCTTGTGTTCTGATGAGTGGTCTTTTTTCCTTATGGTAAGTGTTTACGATGAGGGTAACACAACAAACTACAGTCATCTTAAAAAACAAGTCATTGTATCACCAAAACACACTCATCAGAACATACAAAACACTGATTGTAAAACAAAAAATCACTCATCGTAACACCAGAAAAACACTTATCGTAGAACAAAAAACACTCATCAGAACATAAAAAACACTCATCAGAACACAAAAAACACTCATCAGAACACAAAAAACACTCATCAGAACACAAAAAACACTCATCAGAACATAAAAAAAAAATCATCCTTATACAAAAATCTATTAAGATGAGTGTTTTTTGTGTTGTGATGAGTGTTTTTTGTGTTCTGATGAGTGTTTTTTGTGTTGTGATGCATGGTCTTTTTTCCTTATTACTGTTTTTTGGTGTTATGAGTCATTTTTTTTGTGTTACAATTAGTGATTTTTGTGTTAAGATGAGTGGTTTCTTGTATTATAATGAGTGGTTTCCTGTACTACAATAAGTGCTTTTTGTGTTCTGATGAGTGTTTTTTGTACTAAGATAAGTGTTTTTTTGGTGTTACAGTGAGTGTTTTTTTGTATTCTGATGAGTGATTTTTGTGTTAAGTTGAGAGTTTTCTTGTATTACAATGAGTGTGTTTTTGGTATTACGGTGAGTGATTTTTTTGTTTTACAATCAGTGTTTTTTGTACTACGATGAGTGTTTTTTGTGTTCTGATGAGTGTTTTTTGTTGTACAATGAGTGTTTTTTGTGTTCTGATGAGTGTTTTTTGTTGTACAATGAGTGTTTTTTGTATTCTGATGAGTGTTTTTTGTGTTCTGATGAGTGTTTTTTGTATTCTGATGAGTGTTTTTTGTGTTCTGATGAGTGTTTTTTGTGTTCTGATGAGTGTTTTTTGTGTTCTGATGAGTGTTTTTTGTTGTACAATGAGTGTTTTTTGTATTCTGATGAGTGTTTTTTGTTGATACAATGACTTGTTTTTTAAGATGACTGTAGTTTTTTGTGTTACAATGAGAGTTTTTTTGTGTTACGATTTTTTTTTAGGTTAGAATAAGTTTGTTTTAAATATAAGTGCAAAATTACACAATTTGAGACAACATGTGTTGTTACGCTGACGCCTATTTAGGTATTTGATTGTCTTTCTAAGTAGTAGTAAGTAGCAAATTATGAGAAAATATCGTCATAAAATCAGAAAATGACCAATGAGGCCTCGTTTCCTCCATGTGACATCACAACCGACCTGATGCAGCTTTATTAGCAGATGGAGGACGTTAACAATCAGAGAATTAGCTGATAACTGGATGGACTCATCCTGTTTGATGCTGCTAGAGCCAGAAATGAATGGAACATGTAGAAGAGGTGGAGGAATAATAACCTCGGCTTCCTGTGTGTGTGTGTGTGTGTGTGTGTGTGTGTGTGTGTGAATACACTCGGTTACTGTTTTACTCTCAGATCAAATCCCAACAGATGCAATTACTCAGAACTACCAGGAGACTGTGCTGCAATTACCTTCAACCACGTGTCCCATCAGGAAACAAGCAGGAGGATTTTAACCGGTTTAAAACCCTGAGTTTCCTCTTTTCCTCATGATTATAACAGCAGCTGCAGCTCGGAGCAGAAACAGAGACGTGACGTCCTGATTGGTCGACGGGTTCATTTCACAGCAAACTGGTGAATTTCTACAGCGAGTGTGACAGGCCAATTAAGGATCTGAGCAGGTCCAGGGACCCGGAGGGGGGTCCTGTAGTCCTGATCCTCTACCACGTCCAGGCAGGGCTTATCACAATCTGCTGACATCCTCTTTAAAGGAAAAGCCCGTCTGATTCTTCAGATGTGGATCACTTCGAGTAGATTAACGCCGCTCGGAGTGAGAAGCTGAGATAACGATAGCAGATTGGTGTTTAAAAAGACTCACTGCATAAAAAATGGTCAGAATAACTTGGATTTGGTATAATTATCTTATAATTTAGATTATTTAAAGGTTGTTTTTCTTGATTTTAGTGGATTTAATCTAATCTTCAGGAAAAAAAAAATGAAATAAGCAAAATTAGCTTCCAGTGCAACGATAATTCTACTTAAAAGTGGAAAAAATGCACCAAAAACAAGATATTTTCTCTTGTTAAACTTTAATTTATGCAGTGTTTTCTATATGTTTCAATAATTGATTAGATTTTGCTTCCAACACTGTAATAAATCAAATATTAACAAGTGAAAATATCTTGTTTTTGGTACAATTCGTCCAATATTGAGTAGAATTATCTTAGAATTTAGCTTATTTTATTTTATATTTTATAATTTAGTTCATTTATTTACAAATTTACCCAAAATAGGAAAAAAAATTAATAAATTAGAATAATTTTACTCAATATTGGAATAATTTTGCCAAATTCAGGACATTTTCACCTGATAAGATTTAATTTTTTGCAGTGTTCTTTATATGTTGCTTGGATTTTGCTTCCAACACTGCAAAAAATTAAATCTTAACAATCCAAATGAGTGAAAATACCTTGTTTTTGGTATAATTAGTCCAACATTAAGTGTAATTAATATACAATTATCATTTAATCAATCCTGATTTTAGTTGATTTAATCCTTTTTTAGGAAATTTTAGTCTTACTTTCTAAAAAAAAACCAACAAATTTACCGAAATCAGGGGAAAAAACCCTGAAATGAGGTAAATTATACAAATTTTACTGAATATTTGAATAATTTTGCCAAATAAAAAACATTTTCACCTGATAAGATTAAATTTTTTGCAGTGTTCTTTATATGTTGCTTGGATTTTGCTTCCAACACTGCAAAAAATTAAATCTTAACAATCTTTGCTTGATTTTATTCTAGAAAATGTAAAACAATACTGTTTTACTTTTAAAACTAAAGCAAATGGACACAAATCAGAACAAAACACACTTGAATTAAGATAAATTATAAGATAATTCACTCAATATTGGAATAATTCTACCAAATACAAGATATTTTAACTTGTTAAGATTTAATTTTTTGAAGTGTTCTATATAGTTCTATAGATTTTGCTTCCAACACTGTAAAAAGTTCAATCCAAACAGGTGAAAATACCTTGTTTTTGTATAATTAGTCCAACATTAAGTGTAATTATTATACAATACAAAACCTGAAATAAGGTAAATTATAAGAATTTTACTGAATATTTGAATAATTTTGCCAAATAAAAGACATTTTCACCTGATAAGATTTAATTTTTTGCAGCGTTCTTAACTTGTAACGAATGAAAACACCTTGTTTTTTGTATAATTAGTCCAACATTAAGTGTAATTATTATACAATTATCAATTAATCCTGATTTTAGTTAATTTAATCATTTTTTAAGGAAATTTTAGTCTTGCTTTCTTAAAAAAAAAGAACAAATTTACCAAAATCAGGGGAAAAAATAACAGAAATAAGGTAAATTATAGGAATTTTACTGAATATTTGAATAATTTTGCCAAATAAAAGACATTTTCACCTGATAAGATTAAATTTTCACTTTAATAAAGTGAAAATATCTTGTCTTTTAGTATAATTTATCAAATACTGAGTAGTATTATCTTATATTTTAGCTAATTTCATGTTGTTCATGTGCATTTTTCTTAATTTTAGACATTTTCACCTGTGTTCACAACATAAATTATAAGATAACTCTACAAAATATTGGAATAATTGTACAAAATACAAGATATTTTAACTTAAGATTTAATTTTTTGCAGTGTTTCTATGTGGTTGCTTAGATTCTGCTTCCAACACTGTAAAAAATATCCTGTTTTTAGTACAATTAGTCCAATATTGAGTAGAATTATCTTCTAATTTATCTCATTTCAAGATTTTTTTCTTGATTTTAGTCAATTTAATCTGTTTTTTTAATTCTTTTTATCGCATGTTATGGACTTTTTATCTCATAATTCTGACATTTTACCCAAAATTCATTAAAAAACGTGAAATTGGTGAAACGTGAACCATTAGAATATAATAATTCTATTAAATATTGGACTAATTCTACTAAATACATGTGTTTTTTTGCAGTGAAGCCGCCGTCCTTCCTCACACATCACTCACTTTTCTTCTACCTATGAGGATATAAATAACTTTAATGTGGAAACTCGTTTAGGGGCATTAATGGAGCTTCAGTTTCAGGTCGCACATTAGCCAAAGACAAACGACTCTCAGGCAGCACTCAGGCCCGTTTGTCCTCCACTTTCCTAGAAGTGGAGTATGTCGGGGGTGAATTTCTCCATTTAAAGGCCGGCTTGTTGCAGAAAACACAGCCCAGAGGTCTAAGACCCCACAAAGAGAGTGTTTGTGCAGCAGAGGATGGAGCTGAATAAAGGACAAGGAGGTCCTGCTCCAGGTGAGCGATTACAGCTCGAGCTGCTAATCTGAGTGGACGCCATTGTCTCAAGGTCGGTTCTCGACTCAGACTCTGAGATTTATACTCGATGTTTTTCCTTCTTATCTTCACTCCTCATCTTTTTTTCATTTTCTCTCCCTCTCTCACACACGAACGATGTGGAACAGTCGGAGATTCTGAGTCAGACTGACCGAAGGCAAACAGAGAGATGAGGTGAGAGGAGGAAAACCCCGGCTGACCTTTAGCTGCTGAACGCTGCCCAAACAAGAAGAAGGACAGAAACTACAGTAGAAACAGTAGAAACTACAGTAGAAACTACAGAAACTACAGTAGAAACAGTAGAAACTACAGTAGAAACAGTAGAAACTACAGTAGAAACAGCAGAAACTACAGTAGAAACTACAGAAACTACAGTCGAAACAACAGAAACTACAGCAGAAACTACAGAAACTACAGTAGAAACTACAGAAACTACAGTAGAAACAACAGAAACTACAGCAGAAACTACAGAAACTACAGTAGAAACTACAGAAACTACAGTAGAAACAACAGAAACTACAGTAGAAACAGTCAAAACTATAGTAGAAACAACAGAAACTACAGCAGAAACAACAGAAACTACAGTAGAAACAGTAGAAACTACAGTAGAAACAGTCGAAACTATAGTAGAAACAACAGAAACTACAGCAGAAACAGTAGAAACTACAGTAGAAACAGTAGAAACTACAGTAGAAACAACAGAAACTACAGCAGAAACAGTAGAAACTACAGTAGAAACAGTAGAAACTACAGTAGAAACAGTAGAAACTACAGTAGAAACAGTAGAAACTACAGAAACTACAGCAGAAACTACAGTAGAAACAACAGAAACTACAGTAGAAATAGTAGAAACTACAGTAGAAACAACAGAAACTACAACAGAAACAGTAGAAACTACAGTAGAAACAACAGAAACTATAGTAGAAACAACAGAAACTATAGTAGAAATAACAGAAACTACAGTAGAAACAGTAGAAACTACAGTAGAAACAGTAGAAACTACAGCAGAAACTACAGAAACTACAGTAGAAACAGTAGAAACTACAGAAGAAACAGCAGAAACTACAGTAGAAACTACAGAAACTACAGCAGAAACAGTAGAAACTACAGCAGAAACTACAGAAACTACAGTAGAAACTACAGTAGAAACTACAGAAACTACAGTAGAAACAGTAGAAACTACAGTAGAAACTACAGAAACTACAGTAGAAACAGTAGAAACTACAGAAGAAACAGCAGAAACTACAGTAGAAACTACAGAAACTACAGCAGAAACAGTAGAAACTACAGCAGAAACTACAGAAACTACAGTAGAAACTACAGAAACTACAGTAGAAACTACAGAAACTACAGTAGAAACAGTGGAAACTACAGTAGAAACTACAGTAGAAACTACAGTAGAAACAGTAGAAACTACAGTAGAAACAGTAGAAACTACAACAGAAACAGTAGAAACTGCAACAGAAACAGTAGAAACTACAACAGAAACAGTAGAAACTACAGCAGAAACAGTAGAAACTGCAACAGAAACAGTAGAAACTACAGTAGAAACAGTAGAAACTACAGTAGAAACAACAGAAACTACAGTAGAAACTACAGAAACTACAGTAGAAACTACAGAAACTACAGTAGAAACAACAGAAACTACAGTAGAAACAGTAGAAACTACAGTAGAAACAGTAGAAACTACAGTAGAAACAACAGAAACTACAGTAGAAACTACAGAAACTACAGTAGAAACTACAGTAGAAACTACAGTAGAAACTATAGAAACTACAGTAGAAACTACAGTAGAAACTACAGTAGAAACTATAGAAACTACAGTAGAAACTACAGTAGAAACTACGGTAGAAACTACAACAGAAACTATAGAAACTACAGTAGAAACTACAGTAGAAACTACAGTAGAAACTACAACAGAAACTATAGAAACTACAGTAGAAACTACAGTAGAAACTATAGAAACTACAGTAGAAACTACAGTAGAAACTATAGAAACTACAGTAGAAACAGCAGAAACTACAACAGAAACAGTAGAAACTACAACAGAAACTATAGAAACTACAGTAGAAACTACAGTAGAAACACTGGAACTATAAAGAATAAGTAGTTTAAGGTAAAGGTTATAAAACCAGGGAGACTAGAGGTAACATTTATAAAATGTTAAGGAGCTGCAATGATTAGTAGCCATGTTGATAATAGGACCACTAATATCAAAAAATGACCTCAGACTTTTATTTTGAAATGCAAACCACAAAATATAAAACACATGAACAGAAATGGGACTTTTCAGTGTTTTTATTTCTGCCTGTGTTCTATAATAGAGCTGCAAGTCTCTATAATATATAATATATCTCTTTAGTCTCTATAATAATAAACTGAGGATTATTATTATGTTAGATATATATATTAATTAATTAAAATAATCATTAGTTGCAAGTCTACACATATGGTTACCTGTTGTTTTTTTCCTAGGATGGTAAATTCATAGTTTGAGCAGTGAGTTATGGGGGAATAAAAGTGATAAATACATATATTCTCAAAACTAAGAGAAAGAAACTACAGGATGGATTAATTTATTTTCTTTTCTCTTTTTTTTTTGGAGCAAAGCAACAAAAGAATGATTGAGAATTGTGCAAATCTGACATATGGATCAGTTTATCCTGCAGAGATTTACTTCTTTGAGTCTTTTTTATATAAACACACACAGAACTTATTGCACAACATTCACTTATAAAACAAACCAATTTTAAAACTTCATCCCCGGAGTCAGAGCACTTCAAAAAGAAAAACACTAACTGAATTGGCTCAAAGCTGAGACGCTATTAAAGTGCAGCTTTTTATTGATTTCAGACATTCAGACATGGCAGCGCAGAGACTTTCAGAATAAAATAATAAAGTCTGGAATCAGAGCGGCCTTGGAAAGACCTGGTGAAAACAAGAAACCCACACAGCTAATGCACAGGATGCTATAACGACCTCTTCTAACGAACCGTAATTACCGTTTCCATGACAACCGAGGGGGAAACACCTGCACCTGCCGCCTGTTCCTGTCTGAAACAGACGCTTAAACAACACGTTTGACTCCAGACGTATAATTTACCATTTAATTATATTCAATCAGCACTTCCTGTATGAGAAATGTATAAAATACGTGTAAATGTGCTTTTTTTCCAATGATATCACTCTTTTTTTTTCCAGTTTCTACCATAAATGAATGGTAGGATGAGTTGTGTATCACATGTGTTTCCCCACCACCTGTTTACCAGTGATTATCTCAATGAGTCTTAGAGGAAAAGAGTCTGTTGTTATGAATAATCCTCGATAAGCTGAAAATCTGTCTGAGATGTGCAGCAACGACTCAACGATCCCAGGATCTGTAGCATAGTTTATATATTTATATATTTATATAGAGACTAAAGAAATCAGGAAATAATCAGAGAAGAGAAGCTGGAACCAGAGAATTTGGACATTTTCTACTTAAAAAATGACTTAAAACAATTAATCGATCATCAGAATAATTCACAACTAATCAATTAATCAGCTAATTGTTGCAGCTCTGATATAAAACACAAGCACGAACCAAAAAAGGCAGAAATAAACATTGAAAAAGTGTGTTTATGTGCTTTGAATTTCAAAATAAAAGTCCAAAAAACATCCATTTTTGGTATTTGTGGTACATTTAGTTCTTTGAAATGACTCAAATTGAATAATCAATCATTAAAATAGTTGGTGATTAATGTAATAGTTGGAAAATAATCAATTAAAAAATTAAAAAGTGTCTTTTATTTGTCCACAAGCCAGAGATCATCAGTTTATTATTATAGAAGAATAAAGAAACTAGAAAATTATAATTATTATAATAATAATTTGGACATTTTCTTCTTTAAAAAATGACTCAAATCAATTAATTGATCATCAGAATAGTTCACAACTAATCAATTAATCAGCTAATTGTTGCAGCTCTGATATAAAACACAAGCAAGAAGGAAAATAAACATTGAAAAAGTGCATTTCTGTGCTTTGAATTTCAAAATAAAAGTCCAAAAAACAAGTCCAAGGTCCATTTTTGGTGTTTACTTCTTTGAAATGACTCAAATCGAATAATCAATCATTAAAATAGTTGGTGATTAATGTAAAAGTTGGAAAATAATCAATTAAAAAATAAAAAAATGTCCACAAGCCAAAGATCATCAGTTTATTATTATAGAAGAATAAAGAAACTAGAAAATTATAATTATTATAATAATAATTTGGACATTTTCTTCTTAAAAAATGACTCAAATCAATTAATCGATCATCAGAATAGTTCACATCTAATCAATTAATCAGCTAATTGTTGCAGCTCTGATATAAAACACAAGCAAGAAGGAAAATAAACATTGAAAAAGTGCATTTCTGCGCTTTGAATTTCAAAATAAAAGTCCAAAAAACAAGTCCAAGGTCCATTTTTGGTGTTTCTGGTACATTTACTTCTTTGAAATTATTCAAATCGAATAATCAATCATTAAAATAGTTGGTGATTAATGTAATAGTTGGAAAATAATCAATTAAAAAATAAAAAAAAATGTCCACAAGCCAAAGATCATCAGTTTATTATTATAGAAGAATAAAGAAACTAGAAAATTATAATTATTATAATAATAATTTGGACATTTTCTTCTTAAAAAATGACTCAAATCAATTAATTGATCATCAGAATAGTTCACATCTAATCAATTAATCAGCTAATTGTTGCAGCTCTGATATAAAACACAAGCAAGAAGGAAAATAAACATTGAAAAAGTGCATTTCTGTGCTTTGAATTTCAAAATAAAAGTCCAAAAAACAAGTCCAAGGTCCATTTTTGGTGTTTACTTCTTTGAAATGACTCAAATCGAATAATCAATCATTAAAATAGTTGGTGATTAATGTAAAAGTTGGAAAATAATCAATTAAAAAATAAAAAAATGTCCACAAGCCAAAGATCATCAGTTTATTATTAAACAACACATCTAATCAATTAATCAGATAATTGTTGCAGCTCTGATATAAAACACAAGCAAGAAGGAAAATAAACTGTGTGCTTTCTGTGCTTTGAATTTCAAAATAAAAGTCCAAAAAACATCCATTTTTGGTATTTGTGGTACATTTACCTCTTTGAAATGACTCAAATTGATTTATTGATTATCAAAACAGTTAATCACTAATTACTGCAGCTCTAGATGAGTTCACTCAGGTGAAAATGACTCAAATCCATTAATCAATTAATAAAATAGTTGATTAATCGACGAATCGCTGCAGCTGGACTTTCATTCATGTTTCATGTTCATTCATGTTTTTGTATATATGCTGGAAATAAACTAAATATAATCAAATCTTTTACAGGAAAACAGGTTATTGTCAAATCTAATACATGTCTTATTTTGAAAATCCTGTTCTCTCCTGCCCTATCAGCACGTCAGCGGCTGAGTATTTAGCAGCCAGTTATTTCTGTCACAGCTCCGTCTAATGAGGATCACCACGTCTCTTCTAGACGGTGAAAACCATGTGAAGGATCCAGCTAAACATGGTCGGACTCCTTCTAACCTCCATCTCTGCTGCTCTGGAACGGCTCCGGAGCACAAACACAAACTAATTCCCAGCTCTGGTCGCTCTTCAAAGCCTCGGCCGTTGGAAATGATCCACGGCTCGTAGCTGAGAGGTCAGCGAGGGGATGAAGAGATCAACTCAGGAGGAATTCAAAGCCTCCTCAGCCGCTGCAGAGTTACTACCACAGAGCTGCTAGGATCCAACACATAGAACAATATAGTGAAGGTTTAATTCATTTATTGGTGGAAAAACAACGTTAATTCATGAATATGTCCTCATTTATTCTTTAAATCCAGAAATCTGGTGCAATTTAAGAGTAAAATCATAAAGTTATAGATGATCAATAATCACTATTAATGTATAATATCAGTTATAGATGATCAATAATCACTATTAATGTATAATATCAGTTATAGATGATCAATAATCACTATTAATGTATAATATCAGTTATAGACTATCAATAATCACTATTAATGTATAATATCAGTTATAGATGATCAATAATCACTATTAATGTATAATATCAGTTATAGACTATCAATAATCACTATTAATGTATAATATCAGTTATAGATGATCAATAATCACTATTAATGTATAATATCAGTTATAGATGATCAATAATCACTATTAATGTATAATATCAGTTATAGATTATCAATAATCACTATTAATGTATAATATCAGTTATAGATGATCAATAATCACTATTAATGTATAATATCAGTTATAGATTATCAATAATCACTATTAATGTATAATATCAGTTATAGACTATCAATAATCACTATTAATGTATAATATCAGTTATAGATGATCAATAATCACTATTAATGTATATATCAGTTATAGATTATCAATAATCACTATTAATGTATAATATCAGTTATAGATGATCAATAATCACTATTAATGTATAATATCAGTTATAGATGATCAATAATCACTATTAATGTATAATATCAGTTATAGACTATCAATAATCACTATTAATGTATAATATCAGTTATAGATTATCAATAATCACTATTAATGTATAATATCAGTTATAGATTATCAATAATCACTATTAATGTATAATATCAGTTATAGATTATCAATAATCACTATTAATGTATAATATCAGTTATAGATGATCAATAATCATTATTAATGTATAATATCAGTTATAGATGATCAATAATCACTATTAATGTATAATATCAGTTATAGATGATCAATAATCACTATTAATGTATAATATCAGTTATAGATGATCAATAATCACTATTAATGTATAATATCAGTTATAGATGATCAATAATCACTATTAATGTATAATATCAGTTATAGATGATCAATAATCACTATTAATGTATAATATCAGTTATAGATGATCAATAATCACTATTAATGTATAATATCAGTTATAGATGATCAATAATCACTATTAATGTATAATATCAGTTATAGATGATCAATAATCACTATTAATGTATAATATCAGTTATAGATTATCAATAATCACTATTAATGTATAATATCAGTTATAGATTATCAATAATCACTATTAATGTATAATATCAGTTATAGATGATCAATAATCACTATTAATGTATAATATTAAACTAGGAAAATGGTCAAAATAGGGCCCCTTCAAAATAAAAGCATGCTCAAATTATCCATGTCAGACCAACAGTCCACAACTCAAAGATCATCAGTTTATTATTATAGAGACTAAAGAAACCAGGAAATAATCAGAGAAGAGAAGCTGGAACCAGAGAATTTGGACGTTTTATTCTGAAAAACGACTCAAATCGATTAATCGATTGTCTATTTTTGTCATATTTTTGTCTTTATCTCATGTCAAGCTGTTATTTCCTCTTTAAATAGAAAAATCTGACTAAAAATCTGTTTCTCTTCTAACAAGAGGAAGTTCCTCACATGTCAGTGACCTTTCAAAATAAAGCTTTAAGAAGCTGGAACCAGAGAATTTGGACGTTTTCTACTTAGACATGACTGAAAACACCAAAGTGATGCTATAGAGACTGTTAGTTCACTAGTAGAATAACCCCAGGCTGCTTCCTGTGCTCCAGCAGCTCTTATCGATTGTTGGGCTCGGTCTATTTCCTGGAGCCCAGCGTCACACCCGGCCGCTCTAACGAGGAGCTAAACGAGCTCCGAGCTTTTTATTTATTTCATGAGCAATTAGTGTCGTTCAATGATTGATGCCAGCTGAGCTGGGATCAATCTGGACAACGTGCAGCTTCTCTTCTTCTTCTACTACAACGTCAGTATTGTTTAATTATTTATTTATCTTTTATTTTATATAAATGACAAGGACATAAAAGGACTTTAATGACTAGAGTTGATTAATCCATCCATTGAAACGATTAATCGATAAATTGTTTAAACTGTTGATCCCAAAACTGAGGATTCAACCTAAAATGTCCTTTTTTTCTTGAAAATGACTCAAATCGATTAATCGGTTATCAAAATCAATGGCAATTAACATAACAGTTGGTAATTAATCGATCAATTGATTAACCAATAAGAGAAACCAGGAAATAATCAGAGAAGAGAAGCTGAAACCAGAGAAAATGATAATATTAAACTAGGAAAATGGTCAAAATAGGGCTCCTTCAAAATAAAAGCATGCAGACCAACAGTCCACAACCCAAAGATCATCAGTTTATTATTATAGAGACTGAAGAAACCAGGAAATAATCAGAATTTTGCCGTTTTCTAATCGATTAATCAACTAATCGTTGCAGCTTTAGATGAGTTCGGGTATTTTTTATGTTTTTAAAGCTCATATTCCATCTATAAACAGACTAATCTGACTACAGTCGTGTCCAGTTTCTCCTTTAACAAGAGTCTCAAATGTCAGTGACCTTTCAAAATAAAAGACAACACAGTTTTGAAGAAGTGATTCCTGAGCTTGTGCCTGCAAGTGCAGCGAGCTGCAGAATCTGTGACACCACAAATACACCCCGGCTGTGTGTGTGTGTGTGTGTGTGTGTGTGTGTGTGTGTGTGTGTGTGTGTGTGTTGGGGGGGTGTTTCCCTCCTTGTGGTCTATATCTCTGCCTCGGCTGAATTATTTTTATCCCAAGTGGAAACTAATTTGATCTTCATCAGCGTGATTTCTGCTGCTTCACATGCAGAACACTTGAAATATATCAGATAAAACTAATATATTTTATTCTGAAATAAAATCTAATGAGTGCAAACAACATATAAAATCAGAAATGGACTTTTTTTTATCAGCTTTAATGTGTGATAATAGATAATAGAACATGTTTTAAATGTCTTTATTACTGAAAATGGCCTAAATATTAGATATATTTACATTTTCTGCTTTGCATTTCAAAATAAAAGTCCAAAAATTAAGTCAAAGGTCCATTTTTTGAGGTATTTTTGGTCATAATTTATTTTATTTTTTAATTTACTCCAGAAACACAAAGACTGTTTATGTGAATGTTGCATTTAAATAACTTTTTTCTCCACAAATGTTGGAATAAATTATACAAAAATAGTAAATATTAAACACGTTTATTCACATTTTGTTCCTTTAATCAGACGTGTTTTATTTTCAATCATCAAAATGCTCAAAATTACTTTAAAATGTCTCCAAAATGTTTTAAAAGTGGAAAAAACAACTTGATTTATGCATGAAGCAAAACAAAATATATCTTTTTTTATTTAAACCTATATTATATATTATATATTTAATTAAAACCTATATAGTGAAAATGGTGAAAATTTCCAAAATTCTGAATAAATGACAACTTTTAGTTTTAAATGTCTGTAAGTAAACAGGATATCCTGGTCATGTGACCTCATAAATTGTATTTCCTTCAAAATAAAAGCCCTATTTTCATAGCAAGCTATTACGTAGACATAATAGAACATGTTTTAAATGTTTTAATTACTTAAAATGGCCTAAATATTAGATATATTTACATTTTCTGCTTTGCATTTCAAAATAAAAGCCCTATTTTCATAGCTAGCTATTACTTAGACATAATAGAACATGTTTTAAATGTTTGCATTTCAAAGTAAAAGTCCCAAAAATAAGTCAAAGGTCCATTTTTGGAGTCTGAATAAAAGACAACTTTTAGTTTTAAACGTCTGAGAGTAAACAGGATATCCTGGTCATGTGACCTCATAAATTGTATTTCCTTCAAAATAAAAGCCCTATTTTCATAGCTAGCTATTACTTAGACATGACAGAACATGTTTTAAATGTTTGCATTCAAATTAGAAGTCCCAAAAATAAGTCAAAGGTCAATTTTTGGAGTCTGAATAACTTTTAGTTTTAAACGTCTGAGAGTAAACAGGATATCCTGGTCATGTGACCTCATAAATTGTATTTCCTTCAAAATAAAAGCCATATTTTCATAGCTAGCTATTACTTAGACATAATAGAACATGTTTTAAATGTTTGCATTTCAAAATAGAAGTCCCAAAAATAAGTCAAAGGCCCATTTTTGGAGTCTGAATAAAAGAAAACTTTTAGTTTTAAATGTCTGTGAGTAAACAGGATATCCTGGTCATGTGACCTCATAATTGTATTTCCTTCAAAATAAAAGCCCAATTTAATAGCTAGCTAATACTTAGACATAATAGAACATGTTTTAAATGTTTGCATTTCAAAATAAAAGTCCCCAAAATAAGTCAAAGGTCCATTTTTGGAGTCTGAATAAAAGACAAGTTTTAGTTTTAAATGTCCATGAGTAAACAGGATATCCTGGTCATGTGACCGCATAAATTGTATTTCCTTCAAAATAAAAGCCCTATTTTCATAGCTAGCTATTACTTAGACATAATAGAACATGTTTTAAATGTTTTAATTACTTAAAATGGCCTAAATATTAGATATATTTACATTTTCTGCTTTGCATTTCAAAATAAAAGCCCTATTTTCATAGCTAGCTATTACTTAGACATAATAGAACATGTTTTAAATGTTTGCATTTCAAAATAAAAGTCCCAAAAATAAGTCAAAGGTCCATTTTTGGAGTCTGAATAAAAGACAACTTTTAGTTTTAAATGTCTGTGAGTAAACAGGATATCCTGGTCATGTGACCTCATAAATTGTATTTCCTTCAAAATAAAAGCCCTATTTTCATAGCTAGCTATTACTTAGACATAATAGAACATGCTTTAAATGTTTGCATTTCAAAATAAAAGTCCCAAAAATAAGTCAAAGGTCAATTTTTGGAGTCTGAATAACTTTTAGTTTTAAACGTCTGAGAGTAAACGGGATATCCTGGTCATGTGACCTCATAAATTGTATTTCCTTCAAAATAAAAGCCCTATTTTCATAGCTAGCTGTAAAACCAACAGAGGGTTAAACACAAGCATCACAGCAGCCTGATATGTAGGTTAACTTCAGCCTGTACACTGCAAAAAATTAACATATCAAGTGATAATATCTTGTTTTTTTGGCACAATTGGTCCAATATCGAGTGGAATTGACTGATTTTAAGTTTATTTTCCTGATTTCTGCAGATTCTTATTGAGCCAAATACAAGATAATTAACAGATGTTTATTCTTAGGACTGTTTCACGCTGTGATTCTGTCATATTTGGTGTTAAAAACGCGCTTTTACGCAGAGAAAAATGAAACGGTGACTTGCAATAAATGATAATTGGCCCGTTTAAGAAAGTTGAAACATCTCGTAGAGTCAAACCAGCGCGTTTCCGTCTGTGGTTTTAATATCTGAGTCATCAGGAAACAGTGTTTGAATAAAAGAAGCTCAACTATGAAGCAAAGGTGAGTTTTGGAGACTTGCAGCAGGTGAAGTTTTAGCAGAAACCTCCAGAATAAATCACCTCCATGTGTTTTATTGTTTAATCTGTGTTTTATTGCATTTCTCAAGTCCAAGTTCCATAATTGCCTCATTGAAGTTAATAATTATTATCGCATGTAACAGGCTCCATATGTTGCATGTGTTTCTGCTGCTTTTCATGAATAGAATCGTTTCTAAATCGACCCCCACCCTCTGGTTTGGGGATTTTTGTTCATAAATCGCAGCAACCTCTGCACATGTTTGCGTTCAACCCGCAGCGGAACCGTCTCTGCGGCAGCGAATAAAACGCACCTTACCTCCAAACGCGTCCAGATGACGCTCCAGCGGTTTTTCCTTCTTCTTCTGCGGGGTCACAGAACGCAGCTCAACGCGTGACGCTTCATCTCCGCTGATAATTTCAGCCGATTCTTTCCCCCCGCAGACCCCGCACGGCCACTTTATGAATCCCGTTAGCTCGTGCAGCCCCTCGGTGCGGCTCGGTTAATCAACCGGAGCTCGTGCACTGCGCCGCCGCCGCCGCCGCCGCTGAGACGCTTCGACCGGGGGAAGGAGAAGCGGTGAAAACGGCGTGAAACGACCCCGCGGGTCCGCGTCAGCAGCCCGCTGTCATGTCGCTGCGGTGCGGGGCGGTGCGGGGAGGTGCGGTGGAGGGGAGCTGCGTGTTTCTGAGCCGCCGTCCGTCCTCTCTCCGCTGAGCAGGAAGCTGTTTGACGCTGCGGAGACGCGGCGCCGCACCGTGCGCTCTGCGCGCTGCCGCACGGACCAACAGCGCCGCCGCTGCTGCTTAAAGAGACACGGCAGCGCAAAACGCACGCGCTGCTGCGCACCAATAGAAGGGTTGCGTGTTTTTTTTTTAGACACACACACACACACACACACACACACACACACACACACACACACACTCATCTAGAGTCGTTTCTCGACCATTTTTAAATGTATTAATTTATTTTTCCATATTAAAAGTTGGGAATGTCCTTATTTATGAAAGAAAAGCACAGTTTAATTCAATGATGACAACTTTAAACTCTTTGTACATATGGAATTTAATGGATTTGAGTCATTTTTAAAAAGAAAATCTAATTATTTCCTGTTTTCTTTAGTCTACTATAATGTTGGAGTAGAGTAGAATTAGAACTAATCAATTCCATCATCAATAGATTAATCGACTGTCAAACTAGTCTATAAATAATACAAATACATTAGTAAACATCCATTAAACTGACACTTCTATCTTGTTAAAAATGGACAGAGTACTGGTTTCAAAATAAAAGTCCTTGGTAACTTTGAACCAAAGTAGTGTGTAATAAATTCACTGCTGTCCTTATTTATTATTATTATTTAAGCGCTGATAAACATTGAAAAAGTCCATTTCTGTTCACGTGTTTTACATTCTGTGCTTTGCATTTCAAAATAAAAGTCCTAAAAATAAATCCAAGGTCCATTTTTTGGGTCATCACAATGGGCGTCTGATTTACTGTTTCTGTGAATGTTGTATTTAAACAATCCTCAACATATTTGATGGTTTAGTCACAAAAAAATGATGTTTTTCCTTCATAAATGTAAAATTTAACTAATAATAAATATCCTCAAACTGTGAAAATAACTTAAAACAAAATATATCATCAAAGTTTTAACCAAAATGCCAAAAAAAGGCATAAAAGCTGCTGATGCATGGATGGAAATGAGGCAGATATTCAGCTAGTTATGGATGTGTCTGCAGGAAGCTGCTGATTACAGTGACTTGCAGTAATAAAAGCAGATATAGTGTGATATTAATAATTATAGCAGCTGGCTCAGGGTCTGTATAGACGGCAGCTTGTTAATCAGACTCACAAGCTTTTTATTACACTATTAAACTCTGAGGAAGCAACTTTTCCACATCAATACTGACGATATTCCACAGTTGACTTCCATTTAACTGGTGTAAAATAATAAAATCACACTCCCTGTGTGTCATTTACTGAGTTTGTTGCATCCGAGGTCAGATTTTAATCCAGATTCTACTCTGTCTGTCAAACCCAGCTCCAGATGTTCAGCTGCTGTGTGTGTAACGCTGGGATTTCCAGCGTTTAGACCGAGCCGATCGCCCACTTGTTTAAACAGAAAATCTCCTCGTAAACTGCTGCTCTTCAATCAGTTTCATCTGTTCTGTCCCCGGTTGATGAATCTATAGCTCGCAGCTGCTGCTGCTGGCGTTTCAGAGATGTTTAAAGGGCACGAACACAAATAGATGTTCACATGCACAGAAGAAATCTGCAGAAATCAGTAGGAATCAGTAGAAACCAGCAGGAATCAGTAGGAATCTGCAGGAATCAGTAGGAATCTGCAGGAATCAACAGAAATCAGCAGGAATCAGTAGAAACCAGCAGGAATCAGTAGAAATCTGCAGGAATCAGTAGGAATCAGTAGAAATCGGCAGGAATGAGTAGAAACCAGTGGGAATCAGTAGGAATCTGCAGGAATCAGGAGAAAATCTGTAGAAAATCACTAGAAATCAGCAGGAATCAATAGGAATCAGCAGGAATCAGTAAGAATCAGTAGAAATAAGCAGGAATCAGTGGAAATCAGTAGGAATCAGTAGGAATCGACAGGAATCAGTAGAAACCAGCAGGAATCAGTGGAAATCAGTCGGAATCAGTAGAAAATCTGTAGAAAATCACTAGAAATCAGCAGGAAGCAATAGGAATCAGCAGAAATCAATAGAAAATCAGTAGAAATAAGCAGGAATCAGTAGAAACCAGCGGGAATCAGTAGAAATCAGTAGAAAATCACTAGAAATCAGCAGGAATCAGTGGAAATCAGTAGGAATCAGTAGAAAATCTGTAGAAAATCACTAGAAATCAGCAGAAATCAGTAGAAAATCAGTAGGAATCAGTAGAAATCATCAGAAAACAGTAGGAATCAGTAGGAATCAGTAGAAATCAGTAGAAAAATCAGTAGGAATCAGCAGGAGTCAGCAGAAATTAGCAGAAATCAGTAGAAATCAGTAGAATTCT
>CM060473.1:27045697-27050697 GCA_030544235.1 Lepturacanthus savala
TTATGCAGAGATTCAAGGGCATTAATGTTCGAGTGTTGCTGCTGGACACAAAAGTAGAAAACTGATGATTTCTATAGCGATTGATGAATGGTACTCAGGTAGAAGGATGGAAACTAGGGTTCAAAATACATCAAATCAAGTGTTTTACTCAAGTAAAGGTGTAAAATATATGTCAAAATATAGGAGCTGTGATCAGTTAATCTGTTGTACTGTCCCTTTAAAGGTATTTAAACAGGTGAAAACTATTGCAGGGTCAGAATTAATCAAATTCTTTGCAAGTTAAAGCACATATAACCATAGAAACAGTATTTTTTCTTCCTTTTTTCCCCTGACTTTAAAGGGATAGTCCGCTGTTTTATAATATATGAGCTGTGGTCATAGATTTTGCAGTTTATGTGTTGTACTGTCCCTTTAAAAGCTCATTTGATATATATTTTATATTTTATAATGAATGATTTTCAGGGTTAGGGTTAGTTAATAAGTCATGATTTCAATCAGAGCATTTTAATATTTAGTGAAAACACTTGCACACACACGCAATGTGTTTTTTTCATGCATTCATGCAAAATGCAGTGACATTTTATCCACTTTGATTCGATTGAATATAACTTTGCATTAAAAAAAGTTATGAAAATCACCTGATGAGACTTTAGTCTTTAATCTGGTGCATGAAATATATAAGAATATGAAAAGTTTGACAGCAAAAACACAACCTTTAAACCTCTAAACCTGTAAATTGGAGACTAGATTTGAAAAAATTGAAGTTTCTTTCATGCATTTAAAAACACAAATGGAAGGTTAAAGGTTAAACTGATTTATGTCCTGAGAATAATAATAAAACATAGACTACACACACACACACACACACACACACACACACACACACACACACACACACTAAACACCGCGCTAGTTTAAATAGGCCTATTTGTCATGTTGTTGTGCAGCTGCTGCTGCATCTCTGTTCTTTTTATTCCACTAAAACCGCTGATAGCGACAGAGCAGATAAACTGACGTTAAGTATCATCGACTCGTGTCCTTCAGACAAGTTTTATGAGCCAGAACTGAGCCGATGATCTTTATTTAACACTTTTCTAGTTTCCATCTCGTTGCTGATGGTGAGTTTGTTCCGTTCCGAGCGACGTGAAACCAGATTTCACCAGAGAATCGACCTCAGATTCACTTATTGTGCTAACGTGGAACAGAAAACAGGCCGTGGCCCGGTCTGTTCCTTATAACCGCGGCTGCCGGCTTTAATAATACATCAGCCTCTCTGAAAACTACAAAAAAAAAAAATAGATCTTGCATTATTTAAAGAGCAGCAGTGAATTAATTAGAAACGTGAATTAATGATGAGATTATCCTAAGCATTCGACTTAAATCCCCCACAGCAGCACTCCAGCAATCAGCCCAGGAATCGGCTTTCGCTGTCGATGGTGTGTAAATAAAAAAATAAAAAGATAAAAGAAGAAACAGTTGTGCACGGGAGGCCGAGGCTGAGGAATCAACACTCGGGTGTAATTGCTATTCAGGAAACGTCTCAATGTCATGGCTGTAGCTCAGGCTCGTGTTACTGCAGCCGACGTCTTTCTGTCACCATGAAAAAATAATGATTCCTCCACAGAGCTTCATTTGATCCTTCCCTGGCTCCGCCGCCCGTCCTGGATCATTATCCCACGCTGTTTGACATGTTTGGTATGTGGGATCGTTTTCTTCGGTGTCACACAGGGCTGCACCAAAAAAAAAAAAAAAACATCCCTGAAACATGTGGTTTGGATTTTTAGTCGTATCGTCGTTATCGGTTTTGTGAAGATTCTTGTCTTGACTGTATATTTAGGGCCCTGATAAACTAGTCTAGATCAACCAGATAAAAATAAAAAGGAATCTGCTTCCACATGATGTTTTAAACCACAAATATCTCAGACGATACCATGTCAGGCCAGTAGGGGGCGATCTTTTGTCAAATCTCTATATTTAGTCAAATAAAACATCTACTTTTTTGTTTAGTCACATTTTATTTGACAAAAAGTCCTGGTATTTTAGTCTAGTCTAGATTTAGTCAAAGAAAATCCAAAGAATTTTAGTCTAGTTTTAGTTAAAGAAAAGCCAAAGTATGTAGTTTTTTAGTCTTTGACAGCAGGTTGATAACAATGTTAATCATGTATCTGTAACAACAGGAATTATTGGTAGGAACCTTTGTTTAGTTCAGTGTGACACAGGGACATGTTTTGAAGTGACACCACCAGAGTTACCAGACTGAGGCTGAATGTTCCCTACACGCTAAAAGTTTAATAAAGTGTGTGACGCAGCAGGTTAAAACAGTAGCAGAGAGTAGTTTCTGGTGATGGAGGAACAGACGTCGCCGCATTTAGTGCCGACAGCTCTGATGATACCACACACACACACACACACACCTAGAAATGATGAAAGAAATGTTAAATAAATGCACAACCCAAGCGCCACTTCAATGCTGACCCCCCCCCCCCATTCCTTAAAGTGGTTTGGTCCAGATGTGGGCGGGGCCAGTGCTAATTTTGAGCTAGTAGCTAGCTCCATGGAAGAAACCAATCAAACTGAAATGTAGCAGCCAGTAAGTCATTTATAACACCACTTGTTCAAAATCAGCCTCTTTTTACCAGTCTGCTCGTTAAGGTCAGACCTAATGATCGTTAACGAGCTCTAACGATGTAAGTTACCGTAGCGACAGCGACTAAGGGCAGGGAGGAGGGAACAGGGTCCTCCATCAAAGATTTTACTAGTTTTTCTCTCATTGATTCATGATCTCATAGAGTAGTATAGTTTTTTTATGTCCCCTCTAGAAATTATTCTATGAAATCTCCATCAATAAAACGGGATTTTCGCTCCTGGGCGACATTATAAATGGGAGAGAGTGAGAGGTGGTGTCACAGACCTCCTCCACTATTATATCAGATAGGGTTTCCACCTTTACATACAGATCTAGAAAAAAATAAAAGATCACTGCATTGTTTTCTGCTGAAATCAGCATCTCTACAGGAACCAGAAGTGGAATAAAGTCACCCAAGAACAACGGTAAAGACTGTGGAGAGGATGAAAGCTGGAATTAAATTATTATTGCACCAAATATTGATTTCTGAACTCTTCTTAAGTGTTTCTTTAGATGAGATTAAACAGCTGAGACTGGATCTGAGGAGTTTTTCTTTCTGTTTGGATCCATGCATTTCTTTAAAGGTTCCCCAGTGTATATAAAAGTCCTTCTCTTCCTTTGCATATGACACTTTTTGAGATTTCAGCTACTTTCTTAGCATAACATGATGAAATAAACCTTTCACTGCAGACATTAATTAATGAGACTAAGATGACACCTGCTTTCAAGTAGCTCTGTTCCAATCCTTCATATCTGACAAACTGTCTCCACCTCTCGTCTTATAACTGAGCCTCGTCTTGTTTTATTAATGATGACAGTAGCGGTGAGGACAAAGAGAAACTGCATTTGTGTGTGAATGTGTATTTATGAAAGAGAAATAATCATTCTGTTAGTCTTACTCTAGAAATATTACGGCAAGGAAACTGAAGAATTACAGGAAGTTTATGAAGCAAATATTACTACAAACGCTCAGCGGATGAGGTGAAAATGTTTGGATTCCCATGCAAGATTCAACACAGTTGACCAGAAAATATTATTAGACCGATTGGAGAACTGGGTGGGACTTACTGGTTCAGCACTGAAGTGGTTTGAATCCGATTTAAAGGACAGAAACTACTTTGTGTCCATAGGTAACAACATATTCTGAACATACAGATATAACCTGTGGAGTTCCCCAAGGTTCAATCCTGGGTCCTCTACTATTCAACATTTTGATGCTCAAGAAAACATAATATATTAGTATAATTATGCAGATGACACACAGATTTACATCAGCATATCATTAGGAGATTATAAACCTAAACATTCTACAATTAAACAAAGATAAAACAGAGGTAATTGGTTTTGGAGCCAATGAGGAACAAGTAAAATTCAGCTTCAATCAGTGATGTTAAAACCCACAAATCAAGCTATAAATCTGTGTATAGTTACTCAGACTTGAATTTTAACAGTCACATTAAAACCACCTGAAGAATATATGAAGGATTAAAGGCCTTATCATAGATCAAACTCATAAAATACAGTGTTTATCTTCAGTGATATGAGCTAAAATTAGCCTCAAACACTTCAAACAGCTCTTTTTTTGGGGGGATTTTGTGTGAAAACCTGAGATACACCTCTTTACATTAACAAACTTCCTCTGCTGTGTCTTTTCTTTCTAAGAAGCTGAGCAACGCTGTAAAAACCACTTGAGAGAACGCCATTAGAAAAAGCCGCCGCAATCTTTGCATGATGAAAAAATAATGAGGCTAGAAAATGGTAATTACTTCTCGTGTCGCGAAAGCTAATTGTTCTGACGCCTATTGAATTTTACACGTTTGCCAATCCCAGACTCACGCCACAGCGGCTCACTTCAGAGCAGAAGTAATTTTCTTTCTGTGCCCGTTGAAGTGTTGTTTGTTTTTGAAGATAATGAAAACTCATTCTGGTAATTGGGTTTTGTGTCTTTTTGGGAAATTGCAGGGTGTCGAGTTGTTTACCGGAGCCCAGAGCACCTGCATTAAACATTACTGACAATCATCAGACATGAGCAAACAAATGCAGATGCACACAATAATCTGAGGTGTCTAATTACCAACATTCAGTTTGGTTTTAATTGCTTTTACTGCATGATAAATATTAGCGTTTCATCCCTAACACTCGAGTGTCTGTTGATAATTACTGGATGAAAAACCTACAGGTTTTAAAGCAGATGTCAAGTCACAGCACATTTACGTCGCCGTCATTCATTCTGAGATTTGGTATTTTTTTCCCAGGAGACACGACCCACTTCTTGGTGTAATTTGTCTCCGTGGCATCATTCACATCTGTCTTTTCTTGCCGCTGACACCATAAACGGGTTCAGATGACCACAAGGAGCAGGGAAAGTTACCAT
>CM060473.1:27055697-27103197 GCA_030544235.1 Lepturacanthus savala
AATTTCAGTTGTATTTACAGTATTGGGTGATTAATTGTACAATAAAATCAATTAATACTGAGATTTCAGTCAGTTTTAGATGATAAATTGTACAATAGAAATTAAACACCGTGATTTCTGTTGTATTTACAGTATTGGTAAATGGTACATTTTCTACAGTAATACTTTGACTGCTGTGATTTATTATAAAATCTACTGTAATAATCATTTACAGTAATGTTACTGTGAAATAACTAACACACAAATTAACACAGTAAATAACTGCAGCAGAGATTTACAGTATAAAACACTTCGTTTTACGTGGTTTTTCAGTGTAACCTGAACGCATCGCTGCTCTACAGCTTCATTTCCTGCACCAAGATGTTTCTGCTGCAGCTAAAGTCAGAAAAACCACAAAGAGAAGTGATGTATAAGAGAAATGCAGCTGCAGCAACATCTGTAGCAGCTGGTGGTGAAACTCACAAACCACAAACATCAGCAGTTATGAAAAAGGAACTTCTCATTTTAACACATTTCTAGTTATTTAAATCAATGAGATCAAGTTTCTAGACATTATTCTATAAAACAGGATATAAAACTAATTGATAGCATGTGTTTTTAACCCTCTTGTCATACGGCAACAATTACTTTATCTTCATTTTTCTAAAAAAAGAAAAAATGATATAAAGCAGTGATATTCAACAGGAGGTCCGCGACCCCTAGGGGTCCATGGAGGTACTGCAGGGGGTCCTCCAGATGAAAATAAATTATTTTTATAATAATAATCTACTTTTGACGAAAACTATTTTAGTCTATTAACATAGACATGAATCCCATCACGTCAGTCTTAGCGCTACGTGGCTAACGTCAACTTCAGAGCCGAAAAACAAGCTAGTTAGCGACCAAGCTAGTTAGCGACCAAGCTAGTTAGCGACCAAGCTAGTTAGCGACCAAGCTAGTTAGCGACCAAGCTAGTTAGCGACCATAGATGTTGTTGGCTAAAGACACAGAGTTGTCCTGTGACCTGATGGATAAATTCCTAATTACTAATCATACTATTACTACTCCCTTTACTGCTACTACTACTACTACTACTACTAATAATAATAATAATAATTATAATAATAAAATAAGAATTTTAAGTGGGGGTCCCTGCTTTTTTGCTGGGCTAGTGATCTAAAATAAATGTAATGTAACGTTTTTACAGCTAGGCATCAAATGTGGGCTTTTATTTTGAAGGACATACAATTTATGAGGTCACATGACCAGGATATCCCTATTGCTGATGGACATTTGACATGTGAGCATCACTGAAGGTTGACTTTTATTCAGAATTTTGGAAAATTTCCACCAAATATCTAGGGTAAGTAAATGTATATATTTATTTATTTTTATTTAATTCAAATTTTATGCAAATTTATGCATTATGCAAATATGGGAAATTCCTACTGTAAACAACCTAATTGAGTCCCATTGACTTATATAGCATGAAACTATCCTGAGACTATATTTACAAAGTTTTTTCTTATATTTCTTAAATATATTTATTATTTAGGCCATTTTATGTACGTAATAAAAATATTCAAAACATTTTTTACCATGTCTAAATCATTTTTCATGCATTTTTAGAGAGTTAAACTATCTGGTATCAAGTTTTTAGACATTTTTGACATTATCCCATAAAACAAATTAGTTAATAAATGATAAAATACAGTTTTATAATCATTTATGTTTGATTTCTTGTCATTTTAAAGTCAATTTGTACCATTTTTACCAAAAAAAACACATGGAATGTGCAATTTCTATGGCACAAAATGTCAAAGAATAAATATTTAATCCATCTAGAATATAAAACTAATTAACAGTTATGTGTTTTTAATGTATTCAAACCTTTTTAAGAGAGTTAAACTATCTGGTACCAAGTTGTCATGGTTACACCACATCATCATTTCGATTTAATCCCATTTTCCTCCTGTGTTGATGTGTATTTGTCTTATTATAATATTTATTTATAACTTCCTCTGTGGATTCTGTGTCTTTCCTGTAATATTCTGATTTAAATTTAATCCACTTTTTGCAAACTAGCAAACAAGAAAAGTAGTTTCCTTCAGTTTGTTGATGTTGAAGGTTAATTCTTATTATGTGAAACTCTCTTAAGGAATTATTCAATGAAAAGTTTTGAAGTTTCCACATAAAACAGTCCAATTAAAGCTGAATTCCTTTCATTTCATTCTGAGTTATGATGCTTTAATTAATGTTTGTGTCACTGCTCAACTTCTGTTGTCCATTAGGACCTGACTGTGTGTTTGATGCAGTAATAAAATATAATTATATCACAGCTTGATGCAATAGAACAGTGTTAATGGAATCATTCTGGCTTTTAGAATTAAAATAATGTGGAGGCAGTTGATGTTTAACCTTCAAACAGATATAACATCCATCATGACTCTAAAAACATCACGACATTAATTAGTAACAGATTCATTAAATAATCATATCAAGGTGTTAGAGGCTAAATAGAATAGAATAAAAGAACAAAAGACGACCTTTGACCTTTATTCTAACTTTCCATATGTTTTCCATGACGTTAAAATTGGTTTTCAAGCTCAAATAAAGTATTTTATCTGTAGAGAAACACACTGATACTGTTACAGCATCAATATATATATATGAATAATATAGAAGATTAATAGAATATAGAAGATTAATAGAATATAGAAGATTAATAGAATATAGAAGATTAATAGAATATAGAAGATTAATAGAATATTTAAAGTTTAAAGTCAAATCTTTCAACAGAAGCTGCAGCTTTTGATTTAATTACTGTTTCCATGAATAAAAATTTGATCAATTAAGGACAATTGACCTTCCATGACTTGAAAATGGGTCAATTTTCCAGGTTTTCCAGACGCACACACACACACACACACACACACACACACACACACACACACACACACACACACACACACACACACACACACACACACACACACACACACACACACACACACACACACACACACACACACACGCACACACACGCACACACACAGAGACACACACACACACACACACACACACACACAGAGACACACACACACACACAGAGACACACACACACAGACACACACACACACACACACACACAGAGACACACACACACAGACACACACACACACACACACACACAGAGACACACACACACACAAATACTTTTAGTGTTGTAGCATGAAAAAACTGAAAAAAGGTCAAATCTATTTATTTATATTTTTATTGTTTTTTTGCAGGATAACTTCATCATTTCCAGGACATTTGACCTTTTCCCCTCATTTTCCAGGTTTTTAAGCTACAACACTAAAGTTTTCCAGGTTTTCCAGCTACAACACTAAAGTTTTCCAGGTTTTTAAGCTACAACACTAAAGTTTTCCAGGTTTTCCAGCTACAACACTAAAGTTTTCCATGTTTTCCAGGTTTTCCAGGTACAACACTAAAGTTTTCCAGGTTTTCCAGCTACAACACTAAAGTTTTCCAGGTTTTTAAGCTACAACACTAAAGTTTTCCAGGTTTTCCAGCTACAACACTAAAGTTTTCCATGTTTTCCAGGTTTTCCAGGTACAACACTAAAGTTTTCCAGGTTTTCCAGCTACAACACTAAAGTTTTCCAGGTTTTCCAGCTACAACACTAAAGTTTTCCAGGTTTTCCAGCTACAACACTAAAGTTTTCCAGGTTTTCCAGGTTTTCCAGGTACAACACTAAAGTTTTCCAGGTTTTCCAGCTACAACACTAAAGTTTTCCAGGTTTTCCAGCTACAACACTAAAGTTTTCCAGGTTTTCCAGCTACAACACTAAAGTTTTCCAGGTTTTCCAGCTACAACACTAAAGTTTTCCAGGTTTTTAAGCTACAACACTGAGGTTTTCCAGGTTTTCCAGCTACAACACTAAAGTTTTCCAGGTTTTTAAGCTACAACACTAAAGTTTTCCATGTTTTCCATGTTTTCCAGGTACAACACTAAAGTTTTCCAGGTTTTCCAGCTACAACACTAAAGTTTTCCATGTTTTCCAGGTTTTCCAGCTACAACACTAAAGTTTTCCAGGTTTTCCAGCTACAACACTAAAGTTTTCCAGGTTTTCCAGCTACAACACTAAAGTTTTCCAGGTTTTCCAGCTACAACACTAAAGTTTTCCAGGTTTTCCAGCTACAACACTGAAGTTTTCCAGGTTTTCCAGCTACAACACTAAAGTTTTCCAGGTTTTCCAGGTTTTCCAGGTACAACACTAAAGTTTTCCAGGTTTTCCAGCTACAACACTAAAGTTTTCCAGGTTTTCCAGCTACAACACTAAAGTTTTCCAGGTTTTCCAGCTACAACACTAAAGTTTTCCAGGTTTTTAAGCTACAACACTGAGGTTTTCCAGGTTTTCCAGCTACAACACTAAAGTTTTCCAGGTTTTTAAGCTACAACACTAAAGTTTTCCATGTTTTCCATGTTTTCCAGGTACAACACTAAAGTTTTCCAGGTTTTCCAGCTACAACACTAAAGTTTTCCATGTTTTCCAGGTTTTCCAGCTACAACACTAAAGTTTTCCAGGTTTTCCAGCTACAACACTAAAGTTTTCCAGGTTTTCCAGCTACAACACTGAAGTTTTCCAGGTTTTCCAGCTACAACACTAAAGTTTTCCAGGTTTTCCAGCTACAACACTAAAGTTTTCCAGGTTTTCCAGCTACAACACTAAAGTTTTCCAGGTTTTTAAGCTACAACACTGAGGTTTTCCAGGTTTTCCAGCTACAACACTAAAGTTTTCCAGGTTTTTAAGCTACAACACTGAAGTTTTCCAGGTTTTCCAGCTACAACACTGAAGTTTTCCAGGTTTTCCAGCTACAACACTAAAGTTTTCCAGGTTTTCCAGCTACAACACTAAAGTTTTCCAGGTTTTCCAGCTACAACACTAAAGTTTTCCAGGTTTTCCAGCTACAACACTAAAGTTTTCCAGGTTTTCCAGCTACAACACTGAAGTTTTCCAGGTTTTCCAGCTACAACACTAAAGTTTTCCAGGTTTTCCAGCTACAACACTAAAGTTTTCCAGGTTTTCCAGCTACAACACTAAAGTTTTCCAGGTTTTTAAGCTACAACACTGAGGTTTTCCAGGTTTTCCAGCTACAACACTAAAGTTTTCCAGGTTTTTAAGCTACAACACTGAAGTTTTCCAGGTTTTCCAGCTACAACACTGAAGTTTTCCAGGTTTTCCAGCTACAACACTAAAGTTTTCCAGGTTTTCCAGCTACAACACTAAAGTTTTCCAGGTTTTCCAGCTACAACACTAAAGTTTTCCAGGTTTTCCAGCTACAACACTAAAGTTTTCCAGGTTTTCCAGCTACAACACTAAAGTTTTCCAGGTTTTCCAGCTACAACACTAAAGTTTTCCAGGTTTTTAAGCTACAACACTAAAGTTTTCCAGGTTTTCCAGCTACAACACTAAAGTTTTCCAGGTTTTCCAGCTACAACACTAAAGTTTTCCAGGTTTTCCAGCTACAACACTAAAGTTTTCCAGGTTTTTAAGCTACAACACTGAAGTTTTCCAGGTTTTCCAGCTACAACACTAAAGGTTTCCATGTTTTCCAGCTACAACACTAAAGTTTTCCAGGTTTTCCAGCTACAACACTAAAGGTTTCCATGTTTTCCAGCTACAACACTAAAGTTTTCCAGGTTTTTAAGCTACAACACTAAAGTTTTCCAGGTTTTTAAGCTACAACACTAAAGTTTTCCAGGTTTTCCAGCTACAACACTAAAGTTTTCCGGGTTTTCCAGGTACAACACTGAAGTTTTCCAGGTTTTCCAGCTACAACACTGAAGTTTTCCAGGTTTTCCAGCTACAACACTGAGGTTTTCCAGGTTTTCCAGGCTGATTATTTCCCATTCATCATCAGACACCAGTGGATTCCTTCTTCTCATCCAGGTTCATAGAACATGTGGACCTGAACTCTCCTCCTGCTGCAGATGAATGACTTCACACCACTTCCAGGCGTCAGACTCTTCCTCTTCTCCAGCTTCAGGCCTGTCAAACGTCTCCCTCTTCCATGTCTCAGCTTCGTTTCCTGCTCCGTCTGCTGCTATTGATCCGGCAGCGCTCCCACAGCTGATTTACTGGCCTGATGCATTCTGTCAGCAGGAGTATTGATGAAGCTGGATTTCTGCTGCAGACGACGCTCTAATTAACTCCTGCAGCTTCAAGTGTTGCTGCAGCTCAGCAGCAAAAGATGAAGAGATGACGAGTTCATTTCCCCCGAAGGCTGAAATCCATCTGCTGAGAAAAGGCAGCCGGCCTGTATGTAGCCAGGGCTCTGGTGATGCATCGCTAGCATTTAAATGTGTGTATTTTATAAGACGCAGCTGATAAATCACACTGTAGTAACACAAAAAACCATGGAGGAGGTTGTAAAACTGTAGAAACCACAGGGTCCTTGAAAAGGTGCCAGGATTCCCCCAAAAATAAGAGAAGCATTTATTCTCACTAGAATTATTTATAATATTTGAATAGAGAACTGACATAATTTAAAATACATTTATTTAATTTAGTAGTATTTAATTCTTATTTGTGTTTTATTTTCCTTTTGCACATGAGTGGATTTAATTTAAAATTTTATTTTCCATTTTATTCATTGAGGTGAAAATGAATGGGATGTGTGAATAAATAATTTAAAAAATAAATAAAATAGGAAAATATAAGAAAATAAATATAATACAAAAGTAAATACATTTATTTAATTTTGTAGTATTTAATTATTATTATTATTTGTGTATTATTTTCCTTTTGCACATGAGTGGATTTAATTTAAAATTTTATTTTTATTTTCCATTTTGGGATACGTGAATATAGAAATATATTTTAAAAATAAATAAAAAAATGTAATAAAATAAATATAATACAAGAATAAATGAATTTCATGAACCAAACAAATGGGAGATTAAATAAATATGGATATTTACTGGTATATTTATTTATGTACTGAGTCATTATTTATTCTTAATTATGTCAGTTTCAGTCCAAAATAAATGTGAAAATGATACATGAATAAATGAATTTAATGAACTAATTAAATAAATATGGACATTTACTGGTATATTTATTTATTGTTGATTATATCAGGGTTTCTGACACTAATTTATTTTCACTATAATTATGTATAATATTTGAATAGCTATAATTTAAAATAAATGCATTTATTTAATTTAATAGTATTTAATTCTTATTATTTGTGTTTTATTTTCCTTTTGCACATGAGTGGATTTAATTTAAAATTTTATTTTCCATTTTATTCATTGAGGTGAAAATTAATGGGATGTGTGAATAAATAATTTAAAAAATAAATAAAATAGAAAAATATAATAAAATAAATATAATACAAGAATAAATGAATTTCAAACCAAACAAATGGTAAATTAAATAAATATGGATATTTACTGTATATTTATTTATTGTTGACTATTCTGTGTGTGTGTGTGTGTGTGTGTGTGTGTGTGTGTGTGTGTGTGTGTGTTTCTGCTGCTCTGCTGCCTCCTGGTGGACAAAATCCAGATTATTTATTGACACCGGAGCAAAAATAAAGATGTTTTCTTTTCTTTTATTTTATCAAAATGACAACACACGTCATCACAGCAGACAAATGATAAGAAAAAAATAAAGATTTAACAATATGGAAAACTACATTTGGTACAAAGAGATTTTTATAATTCTGTTTAACAAACACAAGCATGAAATATTAGAAAAAACACCTTGTAATAAGAAGAAGAATAAAACTAACTTTAAAGCTTTTGCTTACAAAGATGAAATCATTTGCATAAAATCTGGTTCACTGATTGTGAAGAACGATATAAAAGTGTAAAGTTTCTGCTGATTGTGAGTGAATATGTGAAATGTTTTTAATTCCAGTGATAATTCAAGATATAAAACTGCAACAACTGACTTTAATGATCAATGATTAATAGGATTCAATCAATAAAATCACCTGTGTGGTTCTGTGAAAAGAAAAATCTACATTCAACACACATCAACTCCTGTTTTTCTATATAAACCAGACATTTTAAAGCATCATTATAATTTGCATTTAACTCACATCAAAACAATTTAATTCCAATTAAGAGCATAAACAGCAGTCTACGTATGTTAGGAGCCGCTAAATCAAGTAAAATAAAGCTGCTTATAGAAGAATTTACAGCATCAAACGTCTTAAACACACAAACAGTAAATGGTTCCCTAATTAAAAATAGATTATCTGACAATAAAGTAAAAAAAAAGGCACTTGAGGCAGGTACCAAGAAGTTTCAGGACTGTATCACTGCTACAGATCCAAATACGTGATTTAAAAAATGTCATTCTTATAAATAAACCATGAAAATGTCAATATTAAACTGGGAAACTGTCAAAATAGGGCTAAAAAGGCTAATTTTCTTTAACTACAGGTGTTAGTTTCTTGCAAACACACACAAATAAAATGTTACTGGAGTGAAATAAGATGTAAAAACACAACTAGAACTAATTGTTCCTTCTCTTACATCATCATGACGTTATATTCTGATCAGTGTTCTTCCTCAAATAAAGGATTTGTTTGATATTTTTATTTCAAGTAAACTGAGCCAAAGATCACAGTCCTGCCTAAACCTTCTCTGTGAATCACTGATGAGGTAAATTACGTCATTTCTGCCTCTAAAAAGCTGCTTCAGTCCAAAAAAACTAAAGGAAACTGGTCAGTTTTTGTCTTTTTTAATTGTATTTGCAATCCTCTGTGCTTGGACTCTCAAATTAAATAAGGAAAAAGTACAAAATGCTACTGAACACTGCTGTAAAATCTCTATGTTCAAATAAATAAGTGAAAGTTTAGCTTTTCCCTGTGTGGAAGTGGAACAATGGAACAGGCTGCTGCAGATTATCTGCTCTTATTAGTCCAATTCTCTTTGATGACAGAAGATCAAAGGCACCGTTCTAACCTGTAAATGAGCTGCTCACAGTTTAAATAACGTCAGAGATTAACTCATCATTCTGGGAGACATTAACTTGATCATATCGCTCACTGAATTTGAGAGAAATAGATGTAAAATTCTTATTTTTTGTGTGTTTTTCTCTCTTCTACTTGTGTGTTTTGTCTATTTCTACATTTGTAACCAGGCAACAGGTAAATAAGATAAATAAAAATACCAGTGACGAACTGTTAAAACAAGAAAAATCACCAAATTAGCTTAAACTTCACTCTTTGGTTGCTCTGCATAGTGTTTACTAGTCTAAAAAGGGGGCGTGTTATTAATGAAATCATAAGAAAATAACAGAATATTGAGTTGTTGGAAGGTTTTGGTCCTGTTGAAGTGGTTTGAGGTTTTAATTTACCACATATATATAATGTTAAACCCACAAACGGCACAGATGGAGACACACAGGAAGCTGTACCTCTGTTAAGCCACTGATGTAAATAAAGTTTCAGACGCTGGGTCCAGGTTCTGTTTTTCAGGAAGTGGATCCTCAGCGTCCAGGTCTAAGGTCGGAGCCATCGCTGTTCTCAGCCTCTGAGGATTAGACAAGGAAAGATGTGAGGAAATCTATTTATATACCTTTATATTAATAAACCGGAGGCTGGAGTTCACTTTATTATCTGTACGGTGATGTTTTTCTATCATATTGACCTTCAATTATAAACAATCAGCCCTTTTTACTGTTAAAATACCTTTAAACAGACAAAATAACACATAAAACATATTATTCATGTCAAATGGTGATTTCAGCTCATATATTGGGAGTTAAAGGGTTAATCCAATGCTTTTTTTCTGTTAAAATACCTTTAAAAGGACAATATAAGACATGAAATCCTTTTAAAAGAACATAAAGTGTAATATTTCTGCTAAAAAGTGATCACAGCTGATATATTTGACTTTTATACTTTAACCCCTTGACCTCCAGCCCTTTTTTATGTTTAGGACATCCCCATAGTCAGTAGGTATGTCTGGAATAAACACAGATGTTGGTCGACACTAAACGACCATTTATTGATCTCAAATAAACATTTTCATCCCAAAACAGCAACAAAAAAACACATTTTTTGTTCGTCGCTTCAAACAAGCGACTTTTTACTGTAGTGTTTTTTGGCTGCTAGTTTACTGAGTTTTTGTCATAAAGCTACACTGATGGTACCGTTGGACTCGTCACAGTCTCAGCTTTCATATGAGATGTCATTTATTTGTATAACATGAAGTATCAGAGCGCTAGCCATCAAAATGTGGCGAGTGGGTTGGCTTTATGATCGTATACCGATTTTCATATTTGTTAAATAATTAGCTTGGTGTTGGAGTTGTGTTTGCTGTGTGTAAATATGACTTATATGTGCTTGTAGTGGAGTTTCTCCTGTTTAATTTGATGTATAGCTTCACTATATTTATACATAATTAGTGGGAGTTTAACGGGTTAAGTAGTTTTAAAACCTGAGTAAAAAGCTTAAATTGATGCTTTATCATTTAAACCCTGGTGTCTCTATGTGAAGACTTTTCTCAGCTCGATTAAAAACATCTTGAAATCCTCAGTTAACCCACATCTCCACCTGTCATGTGTGGTATTTGTTATATTAATCTCTTTCCCAGCCACTGGCCTACATGGGTTTTTCCCAGCAGGTCAATCCAGTCTCTGCTTGACCCGTTTCTACAAACCCTCTTTGGACTGAGGTCTGGATCCAGCCTGAATAAGGAGGAGAACTCACCTGCAGAGGTGAACCTTTGTTCTTGTAGATCTCATGAAGGGCTCCCAGTGGAACCCAGATCATGGAGACCAGGGAGACCCCCCAGCCCACCAGCTCGGCCCACAGCGGGTACTTGTAGCGGCCGTAGTGGGCAGGAGTGTACTGGATGATGCTGGAGGTCAGTATGCACTATGGAGGGGAAAGAAACACACATATTTATTATTTTATTACAGTTTAAAACACAAATCCTGCATTTATATACACATATATAATATATATATACACAAATCTATAAGTATTTAATGTAATTGCACTAGTAAATTCAACTTTAAATGAGTGTTTTGCCTTAAAACGTATAAAATCCACAGAGTTTCTCACATATCTCACCTCTGACCTTTGGACATTTAACCCCTTGATGCCTGAATATATTTACAATTGTGTGTTTTTGCTTTTAATCTGATGCTGATACTATCCTCTAACTAGAACAGAGATGTCAAACTAACATCTTAGTGGTGGAATTCATTCATCGGTTGTGTGACCTTTGAACTTTGAGCATTTGAAGACAGTCTGGCCTTTACCTGTTGGTCTGAACCACCTCAAACTCACTTTAACAAACTTATAGGGGGGTGAATGCATATGAATGCATATGAATGCATATGAATGCATATGAATGCATATGAATGCATATGAATGCATATGAATGCATATGAATGCATATGAATGCATATGAATGCATATGAATGCATATGCCAGCTCTTCTGCAGGGATAAATGCATTTTCCTCTCTTTCTGTCTTACCTGCAGTGCGTGGAGGAGGCGGGGCTTGACCTACTTTCTGTGATGGTGGACATTGAGGAACACCTGGTTCCAATCAACGTTTCCTCATAAAAATATAAAATCCAGCTCTGACTTCAGCCTCCATCGCTCCTGCCTGCTGCCACCGTCCCACTGCAGCCAACATTTATAGTGTTTGGCTCTTTTTGTGTTTAATTCCTGGAATAAACTCGTGTTTCTTGGGTCCTGGACTCTCAGTCGGCATCTACAGAGTTTCAGATCTGCTCCAAGTTCTGTCTCCTCTATTCCTCAGTGAAGACTCTGATGCATTTAAAGTGCACCGTGTTTTTCATGTTTCAGTCCTGAAGCATCTCCAGACGAATATTTCTGCTTCAGAAACTCTCCTCAGCCTTAAAGGTCTAAGCACATTTCACCTTAGCAGCTCTGTTCTTTAGTAAAACCCATTACAAACGCATTAAAAGTGCTGAACCCATGAGGTAAATAATAACTTTCTGCAAATAATGTGATGAATATATAGATAATAACCATCTGTTATTTCCAGTTATTTCGTTTCAGCACATTTTAAACAGCAAATATCATCTATTATTATATTATCAGCTGCTAAAAGGGTCAATTCTAATAAAACATCATGATTCTATGGATTTTCTTAGGATTTGGCCACTGTTGGTACATAGAGCAGGTGTTTATAGAGGAAAAGCTGAGCTAAGACTTAAATGTAAGACTTATTTGGTTCCTGGGTCCAAGACAAACAAACTGACCTTTAACCTCATGTCATGAGAAAACCATTGAAATTACATATTGAAATGAACAGAATATACTTTTATGAATGTATTTCCTTATTCTAAAAGTCTAAATTTTAAATTTCCATAACATTTATAGAAATAAAACTATCAATTATTTAACTATATTTTACTTAAAAGTACAGAAACAGAAACTGGGCCAATCAGAAGCCAGGGCTGTCGGGACATGTGCTGGTAATAAATACAATGCAGCCAATGGCCTCGCTGTTGCTAGGCAGAAAACACTTCTTCTAAGACACGCCCCCTCACTCACTACTGCACAGAGAAGCAGAGGATTATTAGGATTGGTAGAGAGAGAGAGAGACAGGGAGAGAGAGACAGAGAGAGAGAGACAGAGAGAGAGAGAGAGATAGAGAGAGAGACAGATACAGAGAGAGAGACAGAGACAGATACAGATACAGAGAGAGACAGAGAGAGAGACAGAGACAGAGACAGATACAGAGACAGAGAGAGAGACAGGGAGAGAGACAGGGAGAGAGACAGATACAGAGAGAGAGAGACAGAGAGACAGAGAGAGACAGGGAGAGAGACAGATACAGAGAGAGAGACAGAGACAGATACAGAGACAGAGAGAGAGACAGGGAGAGAGACAGATACAGAGAGAGAGACAGAGACAGATACAGATACAGAGAGAGACAGAGAGAGAGAGAGAGACAGAGACAGATACAGAGACAGAGAGAGAGACAGGGAGAGAGACAGATACAGAGAGAGAGACAGAGAGAGAGACAGGGAGAGAGACAGGGAGAGAGACAGATACAGAGAGAGAGAGACAAAGAGACAGAGAGAGACAGGGAGAGAGACAGATACAGAGAGAGAGACAGAGACAGATACAGAGACAGAGAGAGAGACAGGGAGAGAGACAGATACAGAGAGAGAGACAGAGACAGATACAGATACAGAGAGAGACAGAGAGAGAGACAGAGACAGATACAGATACAGAGAGAGACAGAGAGAGAGAGAGAGACAGAGACAGATACAGAGACAGAGAGAGAGACAGGGAGAGAGACAGATACAGAGAGAGAGACAGAGAGAGAGACAGGGAGAGAGACAGGGAGAGAGACAGATACAGAGAGAGAGAGACAGAGAGACAGAGAGAGACAGGGAGAGAGACAGATACAGAGAGAGAGACAGAGATAGAGACAGATACAGAGAGAGAGACAGAGAGAGACAGAGAGACAGAGAGAGACAGGGAGAGAGACAGATACAGACAGAGAGAGACAGAGAGAGAGACAGAGAGAGAGACAGAAAGAGAGAGAGACAGAGAGAGAGACAGAGAGACAGACAGAAAGACAGAGACAGACAGAGAGAGAGACAGACAGAGAGACAGACAGGTCCAGTCCTGGATGCTTCTATAGTTTTGTAGTGTTTGTCAGTTTTAAAGTGATCACTAATCATTTACGTCATGTGATCAGCTTTTTTATCGCCATGTTTTTCAGGCTATTTTGAGACAATATCGATCGATCATGATCGGCAGCGATCGATCGGTGCAGCATTAATTAATATGATTTTATTCATTTTATTGGACGGTTCCAACAGGATCTCACCAGCATCAACGTAGGACACAGCACCAACCAACAGATGCGGAAGTAGAAGTTGGGAGTTCTTCCTAACATCCTCTCAATCATAAATGAGATGCGTGGGACACCTACAAAAATAAAAGCACAAAAACAGTTGGAATAACAAAGAGTAGAGCTGCAATTATTAATCAATTAAGTCATTAATTACCAACTATTAAATTAATCGCCAAATATTTGGGATTAATTGATGCAAAATGTCTAAATTCTCTGGTTCCAGCTTCTTTAGTCTCTATAATAATAAACTGATGATCTTTGGGTTTGTGATGTCTTCAAATATATCTTGTCTTTTATTTTGAAAGGTCATTTGAGAAACTTCCTCTTGTTAAAGTAGAAACTGGACAGTATCTGTATCAGATTAGTCTGTTTAAAGAGGAAATAACAGCTTTAAGTGATAAAAATACCTGATGAACTCATCTAGAGCTGCAATGATTAGTTGATTAATTGATTAATTGCAACTATTACATTAATCTGCAACTATTTTGATAATTAATTATTCAATTTGAGTCATTTTTTCAGTAGAAAATGTGTAAATTCTCTGGTTCCAGCTTCTCTTCTCTGATTATTTCCTGGTTTCTTTAGTCTCTATAATAATAAACTGATGATCTTTGGGTTGTGAACTGTCTGGCATGGATACTTTTGAGCATGCTTTTATTTTGAAGGGGCCCTATTTTGACCATTTTCCTAGTTTAATATTATCATTTTCATTTTCTATTCATAGAAATAACTGTTTATGGTCCTAAAGCACCATTAGCAACATGAATCATGATTTTTATAAATCTATTAATCAATTTGAGTCATTTATTAAGTAGAAAATGTCCAAATTCTCTGGTTCCAGCTTCTCTTCTCTGATTATTTCCTGGTTTCTTTAGTCTCTATAATAATAAACTGATGATCTCTGGGTTATGGACTGTTGTTCTGGACAAAACTAAACAGTAAATGAATAAAACACAGACTTAAAAGTGAAAACCAGTCAGTGATTATTACCAAAGATCCAGCAGACAGCTACGATTTCAAAGAAAGCCAGAAACACGAGTGAAACCACGGCTGTGTAGTGATCCATCAGCTGGAAAATGTAGACTCCTCCCTGTGAAAACGACAAGTCACCACTGATTAACTGCTACCAACATCCCAGACGACGGTTTATTCTGGAGCCTGACGGGGTTTTGCTGTGGTTACTGCACCTTAGTGACATGTGGAATCCCGAGGAGGAAGCAGACGAGGCAGACGGCCAGCGCCAGCAGCTCGTCTCTCTTCAGGAACTGGAAAACCTTCAGGCCCAACTCGTCCTTTATGAAGGTCACAGCCACCTCCACCGTGGCAAACTGCAGCAGACACAACATACAGGTCCCCAGTCACTTTTTACTTCAACTACTTACAGGTTTACGCAATTATCTGCACTTTCTACTCCTTATGTTTTAAAAACATCCCTGTTATTTCATTCCAGCTTGTTTTTATGCAACAAAAAGTGGATTTTCTGCCAAAAAGTGGATTATTTACTCTGTTCTGTACCATAAAATATAACCAATCTGTTAAAATACCTTTAAAAAGGACTATTATTAGAATTAAAAGGTTGTTTTTGCCTAAAAATATAGAGTTAATAGATATTACCTGGACAATACAACACATAAACTGTGATATCTCTGCCAAAAAGTGATCCCAGCTCATATATTTAAAACACCAGACTATCCCTTTAGAGTCAAACACATGCAATAGTGTATTTCCCTGTTTGTACAGTTAATTTTCACTCTTTTACCTGTTCAAATCCATTTGAAAGGACATTTACAGCACATTAACTGTAATATCGCTGCCAAAAAGTGATCCCAGCTCATATATTTAAAACACCAGACTATCACTTTAGAGTCAAACACATCCAATAGTGTATTTATACTCTATTTGTACAGTTATATCTGCTTTAACTTTGTCAAAAGCAAAGAATTGCATTATTTCTGACTATGCAATAACCTGTTCAACTACTTTAAAAGGACAATTAGAGCTAATTAACTGTGATAGCTCTGCCAAAAAGTGATCCCAGCTCATATCTGTAAAACACCAGACTATCCCTTTAGAGTCAAACACATGCAATACTGTATTTCCCTGTTTGTACAGTTAATTTTAAAGAATTGCATTATTTCTGACTATGCAATAACCTGTTCAAATCCATTTAAAAGGACATTTACAGCACATAAACTGTAATATCTCTGCCAAAAAGTGATCCCAGCTCATATCTTTAAAACACCAGACTATCCCTTTAGAGTCAAACACATCCAATAGTGTATTTCCCTGTTTGTACAGTTAATTTTCACTCATTTACCTGTTCAAATCCATTTAAAAGGACATTTACAGCACATTAACTGTAATATCGCTGCCAAAAAGTGATCCCAGCTCATATATTTAAAACACCAGACTATCCCTTTAGAGTCAACACATGCAATAGTGTATTTATACTCTATTTGTACAGTTATATCTGCTTTAACTTTGTCAAAAGCAAATAATTGCATTATTTCTGACCATGCAATAACCTGTTCAACTACTTTAAAAGGACAATTAGAGCTAATTAACTGTGATATCTCTGCCAAAAAGTGATCCCAGCTCATATATTTAAAACACCAGACTATCCCTTTAGAGTCAAACACATGCAATACTGTATTTCCCTGTTTGTACAGTTAATTTTCACTCATTTACCTGTTCAAATCCATTTAAAAGGACATTTACAGCACATTAACTGTAATATCTCTGACTAAAAACACACGTTTTTCATTACTTTGCACTTTTTCCTTCCATCATTTTTAATTCATGAATATTTTCAACAGATTATAAAACTGCTCTTTTCCTGTGAAGGTGACTATTGTTCACCTGACTGTCCAGACCCAGACACAGCAGCATGATGAAGAACAGAGGAGTCCACAGCTGATAGAGGGGCATGGTGGACAGGACCTCAGGGTACACCACAAACACCAGACCAGGACCTGGGAAAAGGAAATATATGCAAATACAACACAAATTTAAACTGCTGCTTTTAGACTCAGATGTAAGTTCTTTTAAAAGGAATAATTGGACATGGTGAGAAATGTGTGAAATGCTAGAAAATGGCATCTTTGTGGCAGGTTTTGGCATTTTTAGATCCACAAAAGTGTCAAAAACATTCAGGACTGGGTTGAAATGTGATATTCAACTACATAAAATACAGCAGTTTGTAGATTTCAAGCAAGTTTTTGTATTATATAACACAGACATGAAGGAAAAAGGTACATTTTTTACATTTTGTACTTTGCATTTCAAAATAAAAGTCCAAAAAATAAGTCTGGTTCACTATAGGCAGCTAATTAACTCGATTTACCCCAGAAATTAGGATTTATAATTTATAGTGTGATCCTAGAATGATGTTGATGTTAAAGAGCAGCATCAGATACTGTTTCAGAGGCCAAACTAAACTTTGTTAAGCTCCAGAGTCAATAAATAATAAATGGAGCCGTAATTTACAGAAACTGGAGGATAGTTTTACCTTGTAAATAATACATCCAGGAAATTGGATCTGGACTTTTTCTATTGTGGATTATCTTGTTTTAAATTGAGAAACATCATTATTGTAGTGCGTTTACAGGTTTACCTGGTTCTAAAACTATAAAAAATATTCAAAGAGTGTGAAAATACAATCCTTTAATCAGCCAGTCACATGTATCAATAAAGAAAAGGTGATCAATTATCAGTAAAACACCTTTTCCAGGACGTCAGATCACCAATAACTAATTATTTATGGGTGTGACAGTGATGGAGTGTGATGGTCATTTACCTCGTCTGACCTACAGCCTGAACACTAGTCTTCTCTTTAATAATACACGGACAAAGCTTCCTGTTCACATGTTGTTTAAGGGTTAAGTTACTGAAGCTAAAACTCACTTAGTTCTTCAAACACTTGTGTAATACGGACGTCATGTGCAACACTGGAAAATGTGTAATAAAGATATGTGCAATACGTTGATTCATTGTCTTGTGTAATACAGCTGCTACAGTATGTGCAATACTTTGATTCATATAAATACTGGCTGTAATACAGGGGTGTTTGTGCTGTGTTTGCTACATGCTACTATTAGCGTGCATGGTCATTTTTCTATATTTCTCTCTTTTATTGGCTTCTATACCTGCTTATTCCTCATTAGGGTCACATGGTCTGTTGGAGCCAATCACGGGGCACACACACCATTCACTCACACATACGGGCAATTTAGAGTCTCCAATTAACCTCAGCATGTTTTTGGACCCGGTGAAAACCCAACAGACACGGGGAGAACATGCAAACGCTAAGAAGTTTAACTATAGCATCAATAACACGCTAAGAAGTTTAACTATAGCATCAATAACACGCTAAGAAGTTTAACTATAGCATCAATAACATGCTAAGAAGTTTAACTATAGCATCAATAACATGCTAAGAAGTTTAACTACAGCATCAATAAGATACTAAGAAGTTTAACTATAGCATCAATAACATGCTAAGAAGTTTAACTATAGCATCAATAACATGCTAAGAAGTTTAACTATAGCATCAATAACATGCTAAGAAGTTTAACTATAGCATCAATAACATGCTAAGAAGTTTAACTATAGCATCAATAACATGCTAAGAAGTTTAACTATAGCATCAATAACATGCTAAGAAGTTTAACTACAGCATCAATAACACGCTAAGAAGTTTAACTATAGCATCAATAACACGCTAAGAAGTTTAACTATAGCATCAATAACATGCTAAGAAGTTTAACTACAGCATCAATAACATGCTAAGAAGTTTAACTACAGCATCAATAACATGCTAAGAAGTTTAACTATAGCATCAATAACATGCTAAGAAGTTTAACTATAGCATCAATAACATGCTAAGAAGTTTAACTACAGCATCAATAACACGCTAAGAAGTTTAACTACAGCATCAATAACACGCTAAGAAGTTTAACTATAGCATCAATAACACGCTAAGAAGTTTAACTACAGCATCAATAACACGCTAAGAAGTTTAACTACAGCATCAATAACACGCTAAGAAGTTTAACTATAGCATCAATAACACGCTAAGAAGTTTAACTATAGCATCAATAACATGCTAAGAAGTTTAACTATAGCATCAATAACATGCTAAGAAGTTTAACTATAGCATCAATAACATGCTAAGAAGTTTAACTACAGCATCAATAACATGCTAAGAAGTTTAACTACAGCATCAATAACATGCTAAGTTTAACTACAGCATCAATAACATGCTAAGAAGTTTAACTATAGCATCAATAACATGCTAAGAAGTTTAACTATAGCATCAATAACATGCTAAGAAGTTTAACTACAGCATCAATAACATAAGAAGTTTAACTATAGCATCAATAACATGCTAAGAAGTTTAACTACAGCATCAATAACATGCTAAGTTTAACTACAGCATCAATAACACGCTAAGAAGTTTAACTATAGCATCAATAACACGCTAAGAAGTTTAACTACAGCATCAATAACACGCTAAGAAGTTTAACTATAGCATCAATCACACGCTAAGAAGTTTAACTATAGCATCAATAACATGATAAGAAGTTTAACTATAGCATCAATAACATGCTAAGAAGTTTAACTACAGCATCAATAACATGCTAAGAAGTTTAACTATAGCATCAATAACATGCTAAGAAGTTTAACTACAGCATCAATAACATGCTAAGAAGTTTAACTATAGCATCAATAACATGCTAAGAAGTTTAACTACAGCATCAATAACACGCTAAGAAGTTTAACTATAGCATCAATAAGATACTAAGAAGTTTAACTATAGCATCAATAACATGCTAAGAAGTTTAACTATAGCATCAATAACATGCTAAGAAGTTTAACTATAGCATCAATAACATGCTAAGAAGTTTAACTATAGCATCAATAACACGCTAAGAAGTTTAACTATAGCATCAATAACACGCTAAGAAGTTTAACTATAGCATCAATAACACGCTAAGAAGTTTAACTATAGCATCAATAACACGCTAAGAAGTTTAACTATAGCATCAATAACACACTAAGAAGTTTAACTATAGCATCAATAACACGCTAAGAAGTTTAACTATAGCATCAATAACATGCTAAGAAGTTTAACTATAGCATCAATAACATGCTAAGAAGTTTAACTATAGCATCAATAACACGCTAAGAAGTTTAACTACAGCATCAATAACATAAGTTTAACTATAGCATCAATAACATGCTAAGAAGTTTAACTACAGCATCAATAACATGCTAAGAAGTTTAACTATAGCATCAATAACACGCTAAGAAGTTTAACTACAGCATCAATAACACGCTAAGAAGTTTAACTATAGCATCAATCACACGCTAAGAAGTTTAACTATAGCATCAATAACATGCTAAGAAGTTTAACTATAGCATCAATAACATGCTAAGAAGTTTAACTACAGCATCAATAACATGCTAAGAAGTTTAACTACAGCATCAATAACATGATAAGAAGTTTAACTACAGCATCAATAACATGCTAAGAAGTTTAACTACAGCATCAATAACATGCTAAGAAGTTTAACTATAGCATCAATAACATGATAAGAAGTTTAACTATAGCATCAATAACATGCTAAGAAGTTTAACTACAGCATCAATAACACGCTAAGAAGTTTAACTATAGCATCAATAAGATACTAAGAAGTTTAACTATAGCATCAATAACATGCTAAGAAGTTTAACTACAGCATCAATAACACGCTAAGAAGTTTAACTATAGCATCAATAAGATACTAAGAAGTTTAACTATAGCATCAATAACATGCTAAGAAGTTTAACTATAGCATCAATAACATGCTAAGAAGTTTAACTACAGCATCAATAACATGATAAGAAGTTTAACTATAGCATCAATAACATGCTAAGAAGTTTAACTATAGCATCAATAACACGCTAAGAAGTTTAACTATAGCATCAATAACATGCTAAGAAGTTTAACTATAGCATCAATAACATGCTAAGAAGTTTAACTACAGCATCAATAACATGCTAAGAAGTTTAACTATAGCATCAATAACATGCTAAGAAGTTTAACTATAGCATCAATAACATGCTAAGAAGTTTAACTACAGCATCAATAACATAAGAAGTTTAACTATAGCATCAATAACATGCTAAGAAGTTTAACTACAGCATCAATAACATGCTAAGAAGTTTAACTATAGCATCAATAACATGCTAAGAAGTTTAACTATAGCATCAATAACATGCTAAGAAGTTTAACTATAGCATCAATAACATGCTAAGAAGTTTAACTATAGCATCAATAACATGCTAAGAAGTTTAACTACAGCATCAATAACATGCTAAGTTTAACTACAGCATCAATAACATGCTAAGAAGTTTAACTATAGCATCAATAACACGCTAAGAAGTTTAACTACAGCATCAATAACACGCTAAGAAGTTTAACTATAGCATCAATAACATGCTAAGAAGTTTAACTATAGCATCAATAACATGCTAAGAAGTTTAACTACAGCATCAATAACATGATAAGAAGTTTAACTATAGCATCAATAACATGCTAAGAAGTTTAACTACAGCATCAATAACATGCTAAGAAGTTTAACTACAGCATCAATAACATGCTAAGAAGTTTAACTACAGCATCAATAACATGCTAAGAAGTTTAACTATAGCATCAATAACATGCTAAGAAGTTTAACTACAGCATCAATAACACGCTAAGAAGTTTAACTATAGCATCAATAAGATACTAAGAAGTTTAACTATAGCATCAATAACATGCTAAGAAGTTTAACTACAGCATCAATAACACGCTAAGAAGTTTAACTATAGCATCAATAACATGCTAAGAAGTTTAACTATAGCATCAATAACATGCTAAGAAGTTTAACTATAGCATCAATAACACGCTAAGAAGTTTAACTATAGCATCAATAACATGCTAAGAAGTTTAACTATAGCATCAATAACACGCTAAGAAGTTTAACTATAGCATCAATAACATGCTAAGAAGTTTAACTATAGCATCAATAACACGCTAAGAAGTTTAACTATAGCATCAATAACACGCTAAGAAGTTTAACTATAGCATCAATAACATGCTAAGAAGTTTAACTATAGCATCAATAACATGCTAAGAAGTTTAACTATAGCATCAATAACATGCTAAGAAGTTTAACTATAGCATCAATAACATGCTAAGAAGTTTAACTATAGCATCAATAACATGCTAAGAAGTTTAACTACAGCATCAATAACACGCTAAGAAGTTTAACTATAGCATCAATAACACGCTAAGAAGTTTAACTACAGCATCAATAACATGCTAAGAAGTTTAACTATAGCATCAATAACATGCTAAGAAGTTTAACTATAGCATCAATAACATGCTAAGAAGTTTAACTACAGCATCAATAACACGCTAAGAAGTTTAACTATAGCATCAATAACATGCTAAGAAGTTTAACTACAGCATCAATAACACGCTAAGAAGTTTAACTATAGCATCAATAACATGCTAAGAAGTTTAACTATAGCATCAATAACACGCTAAGAAGTTTAACTATAGCATCAATAACATGCTAAGAAGTTTAACTATAGCATCAATAACATGCTAAGAAGTTTAACTATAGCATCAATAACATGCTAAGAAGTTTAACTACAGCATCAATAACATGATAAGAAGTTTAACTACAGCATCAATAACACGCTAAGAAGTTTAACTATAGCATCAATAACATGCTAAGAAGTTTAACTATAGCATCAATAACATGCTAAGAAGTTTAACTACAGCATCAATAACATGCTAAGAAGTTTAACTACAGCATCAATAACACGCTAAGAAGTTTAACTATAGCATCAATAACATGCTAAGAAGTTTAACTACAGCATCAATAACATGCTAAGAAGTTTAACTATAGCATCAATAACATGCTAAGAAGTTTAACTATAGCATCAATAACACGCTAAGAAGTTTAACTACAGCATCAATAACACGCTAAGAAGTTTAACTATAGCATCAATAACACGCTAAGAAGTTTAACTACAGCATCAATAACATGCTAAGAAGTTTAACTATAGCATCAATAACATGCTAAGAAGTTTAACTATAGCATCAATAACATGCTAAGAAGTTTAACTACAGCATCAATAACACGCTAAGAAGTTTAACTATAGCATCAATAACACGCTAAGAAGTTTAACTATAGCATCAATAACATACTAAGAAGTTTAACTATAGCATCAATAACATGCTAAGAAGTTTAACTATAGCATCAATAACATGCTAAGAAGTTTAACTACAGCATCAATAACATGCTAAGAAGTTTAACTATAGCATCAATAACATGCTAAGAAGTTTAACTATAGCATCAATAACATGCTAAGAAGTTTAACTATAGCATCAATAACATGCTAAGAAGTTAGCATGTCACTAAAACCCAATGAAATCTTCATCCTCGGTGTCACTTTTCATCAACTCCTCTAACTCCAGAGGTAGAAGATGTGTCGCTTCCTCTTCTACGTCGATGACGTCATGTTTTACTACTATGATTTTATGTTTTTGTTCAACTCTTCTCAGTTGTTTTTAAAAGTTACAGCTAATGTTGAAGTTATCAACACAAGCCTAGAGCGCCCTCTGGTGGTTTAGTGTGGAAATAACCTGAAATAATATACCAGCACCCTCGGCCAAACTATGAAAACAATGCGACTTATAGTCCAGAAAATACAGTAACTGCAGTCTTAGATACGACCTCCTCAACAATAAGAGTCTGCATGAGTTGCAATGCTTTTAATAACTTGCAGATTTATACCATTTATATTATTCTCACGCAGACGTAGACGTCTGTGTCTGTCTTGTTTTTCCATGTGAAGGAGGAAGAACTTTCCCAGGAGGATGAAAACAAAAACAAATTCTTGCAGATCTGTGTCTATTTCTGTCACATCCTGGCACCGTGTGTTTCATAATCCACATCACGAGTCGACTATTCCTCCTCCTGGAGTTTCTATACTCACCGTCCGTGGATATGTTTTCCACTGGGAGGTGGTAGATATGAGCCATGTAGCCGATGGCTGAGAAGATCACGAATCCCGCCAGGATGCTGGTGAATGAGTTGGTAAACGACACGATCAAAGCGTCTCTGAGGAAGGAGGAGGGAGGACAGAGTCAACACTACAGGGACCCGGCGTTTGTGACATCACAGCTGGTTCGGAGCCAATCGTGCTGCAGCATGAAAGTAACACAGATGTGATGAGGAATTTTAGATTCTTCTCAGAAATTGAGAAGAGATTGGCCAAAGTAACTTCCCCAAATCCTTATTTCCTGCCTAATAGAACATATTATTATTCATTTAGCCTCTTACCACAAAGAAAACACTGATCTAAAAGCACAATTATATAACAGAACATGTTGTAACGCTGTTAAACTTAGACCAGACGCCTTATTTATAGAATTTATTCACATTTTTCTTACTTATTCTGTGATGAAAACACATGATTTTAAGTCGATTTTTGCTCCATTTACCATTAATTTGTCTTTATTTTTAAATAATCGACATATTAACCTGAATCTAGATGAATTCATGAATCAGTATTTCTCTACTTTTGCATCACAGTTCTAGAAATAAAACGTATTATTACTATTATTATTATTATATCAAGGACTAACTGATATATATTCTCATGCAGATCAACCATAGAGGTATTTTAACAGGGAAAAAGTATAAACTGGAGCTTTTTACTCAAGTAAAAGTGGTTTTAAAACTAAACTAAGAATAAAAATAAAGGTAATGAGAAAATATATCTAAATATATGAGCTGTAATCAGTCTTTTATTGCAGTTTATGTGTTGTATTGTCCCTTTAAAAGCATTTGAACAGGTTATTAATGGGATTTTTCCTCAGATTTTAAAGGGATAGTCCGTAATTTTAAAATATATGAGCTGTGATCACTTTTTATCAGAGATTTTACAGTTTATGTGAAATAAACACTATATATAGTATAAATAATAAATAATAATAAATGAAATATGTTTAGTTTTGTACAGGCCACAACCTAAAAATATTCTATGAGAGTAGAACTGGCAAAAACATAGAATTCCTGCGTGTAATTCCCTTGAAATGCTCAATAAATAAAATATTTTTGGTCTCTTTCATAAATAGGAATAAAAAATTAGTTGAATAAAGTTTTTTTCCCATAAAAAGAAAAAGTAAAAAGCTTATATTTATATATATATATATATATATATATATATATATAAAATGACATTTTTGCCTTGTTATTTTTCTCATTTATAAATAGTTGAAGTTGGAAAATGATAAATAATTTACATTTCAGCAGCTTTTTCTATATAAAGATAATCTGATTACTACATTATTACATAACTAATTATCCAACTTATCAAGATTGCGTTTGGAATAATAAACAGTTTTATCCAAACAGCTGAGTTTAAATACTTTAAATACTAAATAAATGCGATTATATCATTTTTGCCTCCATATTGTGGTCTCCTTTATAAATAGGAAGCAGAATTTAGCTGTAAAAAGTTAAATAACGTCTCTTTATTCACAGATAATCCCAAATGAATGGGGAAAAAATATCTTATTATATCTTATTACAGTTTTTCTAAATAGGAGGTGGAACTAAACTTCCATTAATTTAAATCCAGGGCATCTGTGCAGCCTTTTATCTGATGACTGCATCGTTGCAGAACTCAAATTATCGGACTTATCTGTGATGCTACGTGCACAAACAAAGATTGTGTTTGTGAATTAGGTTACAGCTGATTAGCTACAGTTAGAATCCAATGATTCCAGAATAGGACCAAGCTTATTCTACTTGGAAACCAGTGATCACACATTCCACATGTTTCTGAGTAGAAACTGTACCTGATGATGTTGTTGCTGAACTTGTTGTAACTTGCCATTGAAATCATTGATCCAAAGGCGATTCCAAGGGAGTTGAACACCTGAGCAGCTGCATTGACCCAAACCTGTGGTGGAGATGAAGAAGAACACAAGTATTAACTTGAGTTCAGCTTTATGAGAATCTAAGTTAGTTTGGTTAATTCACATTTGCTGTATTTGTTCCTGCATGTGTTACTGTGACTGCTCTACTCTTGTTTTTCAGTTGGACATTTGCCATTTTAGTCTATTTTAGGCTCCTTTTATCTGTTTTTACATCTTTAAACGGTCTCGCCCTGCCCGACCTCTCTGAGCTGCTTCACCCCTACGACCTCGGGTCAGCTGACCAGCCTCGGGTCAGCTGACCAGCCTCGGGTCAGCTGACCAGCCTCGGGTCAGCTGACCAGCCTCGGGTCAGCTGACCAGCCTCAGGTCAGCTGACCAGCTGCTCCTCGAGCGAACATTTCTCCGTTGCTGCCTCGATTATATGGAACATTTTATCTTTAAATATAAGACAGTATATATAATCAATCTGTTTTATTGTTTATATTGATTTTCTTCTGTCCTGGTTGATGCCCCTGTACGTTCAGCGCTTTATAAATAAAGTTTAGAACATTGTTTGTTGTATATACACAATAAAAATAGGTGATTTTTATAACAATGTGTTTATAGACGTACAAACACATGACAATAATGTCATGGAATAGAATAAAGACCCCAGGGTGTTTATTTTTACTGTAACTCCACAATGACAGAAGTAAATGTCTTTAATGTAGTAGTGTTATTTCCAGTTATATATATGTTTTATTTCCCTTTGAATTTATTTAATTTTAAATGTTATTTTCTAATCTATGTATTGATATGGAAATTAATGGACCTAAAATCACACAAAAACACAAAATCCAGGTAGAAAACAGTCATTTTTTACTGTGAAAACCACAAATATGTATAACGGGGTTGCCATGGGGGGTTGCCATGGGGGGTTGCCATGGGGGGGTTGCCATGGGGGGGTTGCCATGGCATATCATAACGATCGGTGCAGAAAATATGCAGAAAATATGGCGTAAATAACTTCTCACAGCTCTGGTTTTACTCGGCCAATCAACACAATTTATGGACCGATGTAAAGTTTGAGGTCCGCACTTTGAACAGGAGTTGAAACGGAGACTCTGTGAGGCTGCGTCTTCCAGCTATGACAGCTGAAACTGACCGAATGTCTAGTTTTTGTGAGTTTAAAGGTCCTTGACATTGAAATGTTTGAGAACCACTCGTCTAATATAAAGATTATAAAGTCATTAACGGGTCCAGACTCGGTTCACAGTGTGATTCAGGAGGAACTCTAACTCTATCCATCCTGAGGCGTAAATCTGTGAAATTAAACATCCTTCTAAGTTGAAATGAATGCTGAAGAGCTGTGAGCACATTTTAGAGTGTCTAGAGTTCACTGCTGCAATAATCTCTTCCTCTTTTGCAAGACCTTGAGCAAACAGGAGACAGAAGCAGATTTGTCTTTTTTGATGTTTATAATTAATAGAGTAGAGCCCAGTTCTTCAAGGTAAAACACCTTTATTTCTCCATATAAACTATTTCTCAGTGTTATTGTGAATATGATGTACTACAGCAAACTAAATAAGTGTATTCATTGATCCATATCAGATATTTTAACACTAAAACCTCACCTGTAATACACAGAAGTTACATACTGCACCTATTTTAACACCCAGATATCAAAATCCAACACCTTTTCCAGTCTTTCTAAGGTCTTTTTTCCAAATCCCATGTTTTTAAGGCTCTGCAGGAGCCCTGTGGCAGATAATTAATATGATTCAACCGTGTGTTATCAATGTGTAACCACAGCCGTGTGGGTTAGGACACCGTCTCACCTTAACTTCGAACAGTTTGCTCCAGACGGGCGTCACGAAGTAGAGGATGCCCTTCACGGCTCCTGGAAGCTGCACGTTATTAATGAGCAGGGCGAACAGGATGAAGTAGGGGAACACGGCAGTGAAATACACCACCTGTGGGACAACAAGCAGTTGGTCAATTCCTGGTTTGGTTGAGGAAATCAGGTTTGCATCATATAGTCAGTTTTTTTGGTTAATGAACCGGTGGAAGGATATAGAACTCGATATAATCGATTAGTTGTTTGGTTCATTAAAAGCTGAAGATTCAACCTAAAATGTCTTTTTTTTGTCCAAAGATCATCAGTTTATTATTATCGAGACTAAAGAAACCAGGAAATAATCAGAGAAGAGAAGCTGGAACCAGAGAATTTAGACATTTTCTACTTAAAAATGACTCAAATCGATTCATTGATTATCAGAATAGATCTAATAGTTGCAGCTCTAATTAATTATGTAGCCTTCTTATTGAACACATGCTATTTGTTATCAAAATCAATGGTAATTAATGCAACAGTTGGTAATTAATCGATCAATTAATTAACCAATAAGAGAAACCAGGAAATAATCTGATTTAAGGAGCTGAAACCAGAGAATTTAGACATTTTATTCTTATAAATGACTCCAATTGATTGATGTATTAGTTGTTTAGTTCATTAAATGGTGTAAAATTTGGAAGATTCAACCTAAAATGTCTTTTTTTGTCCAAAGATCATCAGTTTATTATTATAGAGACTAAAGAAACCAGGATATAATCAGAGAAGAGAAGCTGGAACCAGAGAATTTAGACATTTTCTACTTAAAAAAATACTAAAATCAAATAATAGATTATAAAAAATAGTGATTCATGTATTAATTGACAACTAATCAATTAATTGATTGAGACATTGTTGCTAAAGGTGCTTTAGGACCATCAACACAGCATCTGGGAGAATGGTCAAACATGGATTTGCATGTGTAAATCACTAGTCAAAACCTCTGGTTGTGTCTGGAAACTGTTTTAATGCTGTGTCTCTATTAGTTGGGATGGAGTTTGATGTGAAACCAGATTAACTGTATGTGAATCATCGGTCTGTCTTAAATGGGTCTTCAACATATTTTAGTGTTTGTTTCATGTCTTTAAATTAAGGAAGGAAGGAAGGAAGGATAGAGAGGGAGGGAGGGAGGAAGGATAGGGAGGGAGGGAGGAAGGAAGGAAGGAAGGAAGGAAGGAAGGAAGGAAGGAAGGAAGGAAGGAAGGAAGGAAGGATAGAGAGGGAGGAAGGAAGGAAGGAAGGAAGGAAGGAAGGAAGGAAGGAAGGAAGGAAGGAAGGAAGGATAGAGAGGGAGGAAGGAAGGAAGGAAGGAAGGAAGGAAGGAAGGAAGGATAGAGAGGGAGGGAGGGAGGAAGGAAGGATAGGGTTAGGGTTAGGAGGGAAGGATAGAAAGGGAGGGAGGAAGGAAGGATAGAAGGAAGGAAGGAAGGAAGGAAGGAAGGAAGGGTAGAGAGAGAGGGAGGGTCTGTTTTAAATGGGTCTTCAACACATTTTAGTGTTTATTTCATGTCTTTAAATTAAGGAAGGAAGGAAGGGAGGAAGGAAGGAAGGAAGGAAGGAAGGAAGGAAGGAAGGAAGGAAGGAAGGAAGGAAGGAAGGAAGGAAGGAAGGAAGGAAGGAAGGATAGAAGGAAGGATAGAAGGAAGGATAGGGTTAGGGTTAGGAGGGAAGGATAGAAAGGGAGGGAGGGAGGGAGGAAGAAGGATAGAAGGATAGAGAGGGAGGAAGGAAGGAAGGATAGAAGGAGGGAAGGAAGGAAGGATAGAGAGGAAGGATAGAGAGGAAGGAAGGAAGGAAGGAAGGAAGGAAGGAAGGAAGGAAGGAAGGAAGGAAGGATAGAAGGAGGGAAGGATAGAAAGGAAGGATAGAGAGGAAGGAAGGAAGGAAGGAAGGAAGGAAAGAAGGAAGGAAGGAAGGATAGAAAGGAAGGAAGGAAGGAAGGAAGGAAGGAAGGAAGGAAGGAAGGAAGGAAGGAAGGAAGGAAGGAAGGAAGGAAGGAAGGAAGGAAGGAAGGAAGGATGGAAAGAAGGAAGGAAGGAAGGAAGGAAGGAAGGAAGGAAGGAAGGAAGGAAGGAAGGAAGGAAGGAAGGAAGGAGGGAGAAAGTAAAGGAAATGGAAATTAGAAGAAAGGAAGGAAGTAATGAATGAATGAAGGTTTTCATTCTAATTAATGAATCTTTGTCTTAGAATCAGGGAAAAAATCTAAACGAAACAAAACTTCAGGATAAAAAGTCAGAAATCAACAGTTCCTTCACGTGCACAGACACGTCCTCTGACCTTTCCAGTGGATTTGACTCCTTTAAATATGCACAGATACACAACGACCCAGGCGATAACCAGATAGCCGAAGAGTTCCCAGCGAAGGCCGCCGGCTTCTTCAATGCCGCTGGATTTCTCCAGAAGTTTGTGACTGGAAGACACACAAAAAAAAAAACACACCCACATTCTTACAGCGGAACAGCGACGCCCTGGACAATATCAGAATATTCTGCAAGTGAGAGTCTCTTTACTCGAAGAACTGCTGGCTGGCAGACTGCAGGTGGCTGCTGTTGCCGGTGAAAGCGGTGGAACAGTTCTGCAACACGTTCCAGGTGTTGTTGCAGGACTTCCAGGGCAGCGTCGCCTCGAACGAGTTGAAGAGATAGAAAAGAGCCCAAGACATGAGCACGTTGTAGTAGGTGGAGAAGACGAAGGAGATAACGACCGTGGCCAGGCCGACACCTGCAGGACACGCGAGAGGACAAAGATGCAGAGCATGAGGAAACATATGCATATATCATCTGTGGGGATGAGGCTGTGCACTTTAAAAACGTCTCTTTTACAGCATGTCAATTATTGGGGCCCAGAATTAAATCTATGGGTGTATTATATATCACATGAAGACGGAGCTAATCTCTAGACAAGATTAAATCTCTGACAAAAAGACATTCCTGGAACCGTGGATTAGAAATTCCACTGTGTCATTTGACCTGTGAATGTAACACACGCTTAGAAAATGTGAGATCAAAGTCCTGCAGCAGCAGTAAATTATTCAGTCTTTTAACACCTGTGGTTCTCTATTAGGTTTCGGGTTGGGACAGGGAGAACAGGTCTGTTTTCATGCGTGCGTTTCTATTTTTTTGTACTCGGGGAATTATTGCATCGAGTGAAAGGTCTTGTCGAGTAAGGAAGGCTTTGGTATTTTTGCTCGAGGTGGTTCAAACTATTCCAGCTGCACAAAGAATACCGATAAAATATCCTGAATAAGGAGATATCTTTGTAATTTCTGAAATATTATAGACATTAGCAGCTTTCTTGTTGATGCACTCTTATATCTCTGGAGCCGGCGGCTAGTTAGCGTAGCATAGCCTAAAGCAGGGGGGGTGAAACATGCGGCCCCAGGGCCAGAACCAGCCCGCTAAAGGTTCCAATCCGACCAAACAGGATAGGATCTGTAAGCTGCTGCTGAAAACACTATATGGAATAAATGACATATTGTTTTATAAATTGCAGGTTAATTAATTGTGTAAATATTTATTTCTTTACATAAAAAGGAGGAGAACATTTTGTAGGTGCAATTTGCACTCAGTTAAATTAAGTTTGATCCCATTAAAGACTACACTCACCACTTTATTAGGTACACCTGTCCAACTGCTCGTTAACACTTCATTTCTAATCAGCCAATCACATGGCGGCAACTCATTTAGGCATGTAGACATGGTCAAGACAATCTCCTGCAGTTCAAACCAGCATCAGTTTGGGGAAGAAAGGTGATTTGAGTGACTTTGAACGTGGCATGGTTGTTGGTGCCAGAAGGGCTGGTCTGAGTATTTCAGAAACTGCTGATCTACTGGGATTTTCACACACAACCATCTCTAGGGTTTACAGAGAATGGTCCCAAAAAGAACAAATATCTGGCAGTTCTGTGGGCGGAAATGCCTCGTTGATGCCAGAGGTCAGAGGAGAATGGCCAGACTGGTTGGAGCTGATAGAAAGACAACAGTGACTCAAATAACCACCCGTTACAACCAAGGTAGGCAGAAGAGCATCTCTGAACGCACAGTACGTCCAACTTTGAGGCAGATGGGCTACAGCAGCAGAAGACCACGCCGGGTGCCACTCCTTTCAGCTAAGAACAGGAAACTGAGGCTACAATTTGCAAAATCGGACAATAGAAGATTGGAAAAACGTTGCCTGGTCTGATGAGTCTGGATTTCTGCTGCGACATTCGGATGGTAGGGTCAGAATTTGGCATCAACAACATGAAAGCATGGATCCATCCTGCCTTGTATCAACGGTTCAGGCTGGTGGTGGTGGTGTAATGGTGTGGGGAATATTTTCTTGGCACTCTTTGGGCCCCTTGGTATCAATTGAGCATCGTGTCAACGCCACAGCCTACCTGAGTATTGTTGCTGACCATGTCCATCCCTTTATGACCACAATGTACCCAACTTCTGATGCTACTTTCAGCAGGATAATGCTCCATGTCATAAAGCTGGAATCATCTCAGACTGGTTTCTTGAACATGACAATGAGTTCACTGTACTCAAATGGCCTCCACAGTCACCAGATCTCAATCCAATAGAGCATCTTTGGGATGTGGTGGAACGGGAGATTCACATCATGGATGTGCAGCCGACAAATCTGCACCAACTGTGTGATGCCATCATGTCAATATGGACCAAACTCTCTGAGGAATGCTTCCAGCACCTTGTTGAATCTATGCCACCAAGAATTGGGTCCAACCCGTTACTAGCATGGTGTATCTAATAAAGTGGCCGGTGAGTGTAGATAAAGTTGTCCTGCATCTTTTTATGAACACGTTAATTCTCCTCAGGGATTATTGTAGATATGTTTACTGTCTTTATTTGAGATATAATCATCCTTTATTCTTTTAAACCACTGACCAGCAGTACATCACGAAGTTTACTTATGAAAACTAGTTCTAATGGACGGTTGGGAATGTCACGCTCTACCGGTTCCAATGTCACTATCTGGTTAAGTGGAAAGGGAGGCGGCAGAAAAACAGCTCTGAGTCAACATAGTGACGGAGCCAAACGAAGCCCCCTCTGAGCTCCGGGATCAGCTGGAACCACTGTGCCTTGTCCACGTAAAGCGCCGCTTCCTTTGTGACCGCCTGTTTTCCTCCCTCGCTCTACACATCTAGCTTACATGGTTGACTGCTCCACTGGTACACCAGACACACTCCAAGTGGAGAAGTGACGCACGCTTTTTCAAACTGACAAAACATATCAGTCCGCTGGAGTCAAAAACAAGGCAGAGCGGCAAAAAAACAAAAAAGACACGGAGTCAGCTCAAGCTATAGAATAGTCTGCTTCTGATTCTTTAGCTGTCATGCCTCACCTGTCCACTAGAGGCCCTCGTTCTAGAGGGAAACAAGATTTATACATGTATTTGCTGTGATTAAGCATCCTGCAATAGATTAAACGTGCATTTGATTCGTGATAAGATCATGAACCCGTTTTTTTTGTTGTTTTTTTTACGGCAGCCATATTGACTTTGGGCAAACACAGGTGCTACCAGGGCTTCTCCAGCAGAGACAGGTATGACAGCAGCAGCAACCTGACTCTGTTTGACCTGTGCAGATTTGATAGCAGCTGTGTTTGCGTTAGTGTTTCATGTCAATATGGCTGCCATGAAAAAGGGTCTATTGTGGGCAACTAAATCACTGATAACAGGTACATCACAGCAAACTGCAGTGAGGTGCACAGGGAAATCATTCAAAATAACATACAGAAAAAAAACTACCTGCTTTTGGACCTTGTTTAGCATTAACCAGGAAGAAATGAGCGATAAATCAAGTGAAGGACCCATACGTTTTGACCGGGTAGATAATCTCTGTTTTTAAAGGAGATAAGAAAACTATGGAGAAAAATCTGAAGTTAGAACAAAGACAAACAGCATTTTCAATTCACACCCATTAGTTTTGAATGATTGTTGATGGCTGGGATCTTGTTTGATTGGTAATAATCAATAATCAGCTCCTGGGTGACTGTTGGTGCCCTTTGAGTCCACACATTTCACTTCAGCGTGCAAACAGTCATGTGGACTGTAAGAGCAGGTTCAGTCACCATTTTTGGACGTAATTGGTAGAATTTTGAGAAATTTCGGTGAAGAAAAAGTCAAAGTCATTGATTAAAGTGGTGATTACAACTACAGCGTCACAAGTTCTCATCCATCAACATGTGAAAACAAACAACTTTTAGACAGAAAAAGGCAGATTTCATTTGTTTAAGCAATCCAACGACGTAAAATTGGAAATTGAATAACAAATAAATATATAATGACAGAAAAGCATGGGATATATTACCATGCAGGAACTGAATTTGCTTTCTAGTTAATTCTAATTAAGGTTCATTGATGTATATATGTGTAACTTTGCAATGTCTGGGATTTATCTATTTATCCATTGTGATAAAACTGAGCTTATTAAAACCCTAATGCACAAATTTCAACACTTTCAATGACACGACTTACTCAACATTTCATTGTAATCTGCTTCCTCCTTGTACAAGGATTGCTTTGTCTTTGGCAAAGCTAAAATGACACAGTGACCTAAAGTTGCACATTTAGCCATTTGCCAGCGGTTGCTCAATAGGTTATAGTCAATGCAAAACTGCCTATGGCACATCCAAGCACATGACTAATGGGTGCGTTTCCACCAGTGAATAAAGCATTATGCTTCTTTTCTTTCTTTAGGACACGATTAAAACCTCACTGATAACAGGTTTAATATTCACATAAACTGCTAAAGTCTTTTTTATTTCCTAGCTAATCTATTAGCAAATCCCTGTTCTCACCATGGAGATCAATAAAGTTTCAAATGCGATGGTCTCTAGACCCAAAATGCAGCTCTGTTTACACAGTATTGATCAGCTGGGGTTTCTAGGCGGCTGGTTAATAATTCAGTTTGGGGTTTGTAACTTGTACAGCTTTAAGGTATAAACTCTACAAAGAATTCATTATAATTTGTTGACCTTTGGGATAATTTAAACTCAGATTGGAGACACTAAGACGTATATATGTGGAGTCTGAAAAGATGAGCAACACACAAAGACTTGGAGCCAATGAAAATATAGGAAAATCCAGGTTGTGTTCATCCTCGTCACGTGGCCTGGAGGGTCACTCACCTTTCAACAGGGGACAGAGTTTGGCGAGAGCATGCACTGGCCCTAACCGAGTGTACTGGCCAATAGTAAACTCCATGACCAGCAGGGGAATGCCACACAGGAACACCATGGTGAGATAAGGGATCATGAAGGCACCTGGAGCAGGAGAACAGAGAAGTGGGCGGATGCTACGGGTTCCGAGTATGAAGATTATACATAAATAAATCATACTTACTGTACAACAGGTGTCAGAGCTGTGACTAACAAGCTGCAAATCACTGACATCCTACTAAAACATGTAAAATACAGCTGCAACTACTGATTATGTTGATAGTCGATTATTGAAATGATTAATCGATTAGTTGATTGGTTCATTAAATGGTGTAAAATGTGGATTCCAACCTAAAATGTCTTTTTTTGTCTTGTAGAAGACTAAAGAAACCAGGAAATAATCAGAGAAGAGAAGCTGGAACCAGAGAATTTAGACATTTTCCTATTAAAAAAAATACTAAAATCAAATAATAGATTATAAAAAATAGTGATTCATGTAATAATTGACAACTAATCAATTAATTGATTGAGACATTGTTGCTAAAGGTGCTTTAAAACCATCAACACAGCTATTTTTATGAATAAAAAATTAAAATATTAAACTGGGAGAATGGTCAAAATAGGGCCCCTTCAAAATAAAAGCATGCTCAAAATTATCCATGCCAGACCAACAGTCCACAACCCAAAGATCATCAGTTTATTATAATAGAGACTAAAGAAACCAGGAAATAATCAGAGAATTTAGACATTTTCTAATTAAAATGACTCAAATCAATTAACAGATTTGATTAATTGACTAATTATTGCATCTTAGGTTGAATCTTCAGCTTTAGGAAACAAAGATTGACATTTTAGACCATTTCATGAACCAAACAACTAATTAATCAATCATTTCAATGATTGATCGATTAATCTAATAAAATAATCATCACTTTTAATGAAAAAACACATTATTGGACCAAAAAAACCCCAAAAATCATCAGTTTACTATTATAGAAGACTACAGAAAGCTGCTGGAACCAGAGAATTCTTCAAAATCACTAATAAATTATCAATAAAGTTGTTGATTAGTATAATATTTAGCAACTAATGGATAAATAGTTTGGGCTCTAGTGTAAAAACTAGGTTGTGGGTGCCAGGTATTGAGCCCACATGGTAAATATGTGTATCTGTGGACTCAGTTTGCTTTTTTTAACTCATTAACCCTTTATTCTCAGGCTGGGCCTTACACCATCTGCAACCAGCATTTGTGAATGACTCACTGTTATTTATAACTGGAGGCTTGATGCCTCAAATATAATGCAAAGTGAGGACAGAGGTGTATGGAGCTTGTGTTTAACAGCAGATACATAGCCAATAGTTGTGGTATGCAGAAATCTGCTGAGTCATTCCTGGCTGTGGCGTAGTAACAGCATGAGACGGACTTTCTTGTTGCTGGAGGCTGATTATTAAATATAACTATTCCTAAAACTGATAATGACCTTTTTGATGAATATATTAAATAAAGTGCAGTGGCAGCTGTGGACCCTCAGGTGAAGGGTTGTGTAAGAATGTGATATATCCTTCTATTTACTATCATTCATTATCATTCCTCAACCTGCCTCAACTTATGGTTTTCTGGCTACTTCCTAATAATATCGGAGGTGGAAATGAGTTCGTTTGAATCATTGTTTGACTTTTGCTTCACGGCCTGTTGCCAGTTTTAACTGACATGGTTGTTCCTTGAAAAGATCCAGTGTCAAATGTCACAAACCCTGATGTTGACCACCGAAAACAAACAGGTTTTTCTTGCTTTGATCATTTCCTATTAGAATGTGCAAATAAAAAAGGGAGAGAAAAGGGGGAATTAAATGCATTTTTGCACAAAATAACCACATGGAAACTCCGTTGATTATAGTCTTCATCACTTACACTGAAAACACACTTGAAGGGGATGTTTTAAAAGCCAGTATGAACAGGAAGGATGATTATAATGAAGAGATGAACGAGGCACCTGGACAGATAAACACCATTCTAGAAAAGACAGTTTCATTTTTTGAGATACTTCTGTTTTTTTTTATGTCGTAATCTCCTCGGTCAAAGACACAGAACTTCTTAACTAAATAGATTTCTCTAAAGTAGAGTTAGTGTACCTGAACAGAGATCAAAGATAAACTCACCTGTTACAATATTACCAGAGTAAAAGCCTTAAAGCATCTGACATTCATTGTATTTAATCATCAAAGCTACTTTTTCTGATAATAAACGTATATAAGTATGTGTATTATAAGAAAAGTACTATATTAACCCCTTGACCTCCAGCCCTTTTTTATGTTTAGGACATCCCCATAGTCAGTAGGTATATCTGGAATAAACACAGAGATGTTGGTCGACACTAAACGAACATTTATTGATCTCAAATAAACATTTTCATCCAAAACAGCAACAAAAACACATTTTTTGTTAGTTGCTTCAAACAAGCGACTTTTTACTGTAGTGTTTTTTGGCTGCTAGTTTACTGAGTTTTTGTCATAAAGCTACACTGATGGTACCGTTGGACTCGTCACAGTCTCAGCTTTCATATGAGATGTCATTTGTTTGTGTAGCATGAAGTATCAGAGCGCTAGCCATCAAAATGTGGCGAGTGGGTTGGCTTTATGATCGTATAGCGATTTTCATATTTGTTAATTAATTAGCTTGGTGTTGGAGTTGTGTTTGGTGTGTGTAAATATGACTTATATGTGCTTGTAGTGGAGTTTCTCCTGTTTAATTTGATGTATAGCTTCACTATATTTGGACATGATTAGTGGAGCAATCTCCAAAATCCCCTGTGTGGGAACCTGGAGTTTAACGGGTCAGTGACAAATACTGGTTGTCATTTAAAAGTCCATTTATACCATTTTATTTTAATAGAGTTAAACTATCTGGTACCAAGACATGTATTTATATTAAAATAAGTTACTGGTAATGGTCAGAATTTCTCAGTGGCACGTTCAGAATTGGCCTTCAAGCCCTTTCTGACGTCACAAATCATGCACGTCTAGGGGTCTGGGGAATACTTCCCCGTTTTATTTTGTAGGAAGTAACGAAATACGCAGAGTTTGGTAGAAATGCAGAAGTAGCGCGTGTTCCACGCTACTCCAGCGGTTCAGCCGCTGCTCCCTGAGCCGCCAATGACCGCCTCACCTCCGCCGCTGCTGTAGCACAGGTAGGGGAACCTCCAGACGTTTCCCAGTCCCACGGCGTAGCCCACCGTGGCCAGGATGAACTCCAGGCGCCGGCTCCATGTGGGTCTCTGCGCGTCCGCGTCGCTCCGCTTCAGATCTAACGGGTTCAGAGCAAAGTCGCGCTCACCAGAGAGAATCTTTGACGTCTCGGCACCGACCTCCATTGCAGCTTATCAGTGATGAGGAAACACCAAGGAAGGCTAGAAGCATGCGACATATGACAAACCCGCCTCAGTTTACACTGGAAAAAAAAAGCTGACGCGTAAAATGATGCGTAAAATGATACCCAAGGTATTAAAAAACTACTGGTGCATCTGTCCAAAGCGAAAAATCAGCTGCTCTGAACGTACAATGAGTCGTGAGTTGGGTTTTTTTTTTAATGAAAGGCGACAACATGCCGCATTATGACAGAAAAGGCAGAAAAAGAGGCGCAAGACGCAAAAACCTGCAACATGCACATGTAAAAATAAAAAAAAAGACGTGCACAGCGTCTGTGTCCAGACAACTAACGAGACATAACTGAAGAGTCGTTTCCATGCGTGATGCCCACGGCTATAAAACCCACACGGCTGCGTAATGGCTAGAAAGTGACGCCTCTTTTCCAAAATAAAAGCACGGATGAAGCCGGTAACTGCACATGATCAGTCACAAGAGTTTTAGAGTATTTTTGAGGGAGTGAAGCTCCTTAAAATGTAAGAGAAAATAATTAAAACCAAACGGAAGTAGAAAAATACAGCATAAAGGATTAGGAAGGATAATAATAATTCATACAAAGATGATTACAGACATTGTACCATAAGAAAAATTGCCTTCTATTGTCTTGATAGTGAATGAAGTGTTTTTTTATGTATGTATTTATATTATATACAACAGAAAAGAAAGGAAAAGGCAGAGAAAAACAATAAAGAAGCCAATTTCAACTTGGACTTTTGTTTGCATTTCAAAATAAAAGTCTAAGGTCCAGTTTATAGGCGACCAGTTTACACACAGGCTGTTTATGTGAATGCTGCTGCATCAGAATAAGTTGACTTACCCCCAGAAATGATGCTTTTTAGCATTTAAATACTAATATTTACCAGATTTGAAGGTTTAGTCACAAAAAATGTGATGCTGGGGAATAAAATTGTGTTAAAACCCTCAAGTTTTTACACTTTTTACTTGAGTAAAAAGTGTAAAATTACTGTTTTCAAAAACTAAGTGAAAGAATAAAATCAAATAATGCTACTGAGCATTAACATGTGTTTCATGGAGCAGAAGATATGATGACTAGTATTGTCGTTACTCCAGTATAGAATAGATACCAACAATGTCTAGTTATTATATTGTATTGTATTATATTATATTATCCTTATTAACTTATTGTAAGTATTTGTAATTGCAGGTTCACGTCAGTAATAAATTCAACAATCATTGTGGTTCACAAATACCATAATAGGTGGTTTTATTCTGAAAAGGCGTCTATAAATACTATAAAATGTTAAAAAGAAGGCAGAATGACCCGATGGACCTGGTCTGGGCCTATTTCACACAGTTTAGTGGTAAGTGAGCGGTTCTCAGGCCACCTCCAGCGTGGGAGGATGGTTGATCCCAGAGCTCGCGGCTGACTGGAAGTAGACGAACCGTGAGAAATCTAAGCTACACACCAAAATAATAACGCCAAAATAAACCTTAACCCATTAAAGCCTATGAGCCTCTAAGTCTATGACTGTCATTTTATACTTAAAATAAAACAAAATCTAAATATTACTCATACAGTACACAACTTAGACTAAAGGTTCCTGCCCCCTCCTCCTGAGAACATCCCAGAAAGAGGTCACTTTATTTAATATATTATATTTTACAACCCTGACATGTATATATCTATTTAATCATTCACATCTCTAGAATTATCCACCTCAAATGATGCGTTTATGAGCAGATTTGTGACTATAACAGCCTTTAAAATGCTATTTTTTTGCAAACAAAATAGTGCAAAATGGAAAAAATTAAAAATTATATGCAAGAAATCTACAAATGAATGCTTTACAAATGAATGTAAATGGGTTTATAGTAAGGACATTCACACCTTAGGACTCTGCCACTGATACTTAGGACGGTTTACAATAAAAAGAACAATAAACGGAGGGCAAACCCACATTTTATCATTCAAATATAACATTTTATTATATAAGCCACTGGTGTAGGAGGACGTTGGGTGTGCACCAGCAAACACTGGGTGTGCTAAATCTATTTTAACTGTGTTACACCTTCACAAACATATAAAAATGTGTCACTCTTTAATAAAACATCAACACAAAACCCCGTTTTGTGTGTTCTGTCAGTAATGATTAATCAGTTCAACTGGTTTAATAGTGGATATTCAACACATTCAAAGACTTGTTAGTAATAGTAATTATTAATAAAATCATACTATGAGCTGATTTAATGCATTTTTGTGAATTCAACACACAACTTAAGTTGTTTGAAAAGATCCATTAATACACATCACAAGTTAAATGAGTGTTTTAATTGCAAAAATGCATTAAATCAGCTCATAGTATGATTTTATAATAATGAGTGTCTTGTGATATACAGCGTGGATGAAGACATCACAAGTTGTGATGCATATCACAGTTGTTTTTTCCAACTTTGTCCCAAAAAACCCTATATAAGTCTAATTTATTATTACTATTATTATTATGTGGTGAATATCTAATATCTAAACATTCACACATGTCACATGCTCTCAAATAAATCATTACCCACTAAGTAGAACATAGTAAAACATAACACACTTATGTTCATACACTCTTATAGAGCCATAACATATCCACATTAGCATGATCAACACAGCTATTTAACCATCTGAACTAGTGCTGTCAGTCGATTAAAAAAATCGAATTAATTACACGATTTTGTAATTAATAATATAAATAAATTGTAGTTCATGACTAATCAATTGAATACAGTAAGAAGAGAAGATCTGAAATCCAATGTTTTATTGGTGAACTGTGCTTCAGGTCTAGCACATTAAACCAGTTAGACCAGGTGCATTATTCAGAAATGTAAAACAAATACAGCAATATAGTTAAATAAATAGAATAAGGCTGTGTCAAATAGGCACTTAAGCTCAATATAGCAATTAAAATGAATAATAGAAGTATAACACGCCTCTAAATGAGGCAAAATAAAGAACAAGACGCCAACAGGCATTTTGAAGAACAAGACGCCAACAGGCATATTTCTTTAGTCCTTTCACTGAGGCCACATCTGCTGCAGACACAGCAGGTAAGTCAGGAGAACAGGACATAGTTTACCAGAGGTTAAAGGTCAGAGGAACAACACCTCAACCCCAAAAGAGGATCTGTGGTTTCAGTATCAACCTCTGAAATCAAAAACCCACAGGATCTAACTTGCCTCAACATGTTCGGTCAGGCTGGAGTTGCTCCGGTGGTCAGAGAACTCCTTGTTGTTGTTATTTATCGTCCCGTCTCTGTTCTTTTTGTCAATAAAGTTGTCGTTCACTGACTGAAGACGCACTTGCCTCATCCTCCTGAGTCTGTTATTGTTGGTAATTTACCGGCTGAGAAGACTACGGGTCCTTTAATGGGCCAAAATTCAAATGCGCACTCAATGATGTTGCTGCTTACAAGCCTCAACATAAAAGGCAAGATGGAACATATTTATTATTTCATCAGATACCAGTTTCTACGAAACTGCCTCATCGCTGTTAGCAGCAGTTTACAACGCTGCAATGCATGCTGGGAGAAGGTTCACAGGTGCAGATGTCGCAACGCAATGTCCGACAGTGATTTTTTTCTAGGTGTGGCCATGCCATTGAGTCAAGCATGAACGACACACCTGTGTTCTAGGAACCTTTTAAAGGGCTGGGTTGTCTTCACCCTGTGAGTGTGTGTGTCATCAAGTTGTCATTCTCTCAGTTCCCATCATTATCCATCTCTCCCAGTGGCGTATCCATCGCTTTACAAACAACTGACTGTTTCTCTCAAGTTGCATTTATCAAAAGCCTTTGAAACAGATGATTATTCTCTGCTTATCCAGAAACTATGTTTTATTGGGTTTTATTGGTTCATCTGCTTATAGACGGTTTCAGAATTACCTCTAAGAAAGAATGCAGTGTGTAAAATTTGGAAACATCTGTTCAGATGTCCTGTCAATAACAAAAGGTGTCCCACAAGGATCAATTCTGGGGCCTCTCATATTTACAATATATAAATGCAGGGTTAGACTTTTCCAGGACATTTTTAGATGCTACAGACATAAAAAGACGTTATCATGGCGTACACTAATGCATCCCTCTTTAAAGTGTACCTTAATATACAATACTTTTTTATTTATTAACATGTACCTCTATTCTATTGCATGTAAACTGTGGGTCTAACAAATATTTCCTTATCCAAAATAATGACAATAAAGGCTCTTACATGAAGTCAATTTGACTGATTGACAGCTTTAATGTCATGGAGAACTGCCAGAATTTTCCATGATAACTTAATAATTTCAAGGACATTTGATCTTTTTATCAATTTCCATATGCTTTCCATGACTGGAAAACATGTCAATCATTTTCCAGGTTTTCCAGGATGCATGGGAACCCAGATACAATCATGATTGATGACAATACATTACTGTATAAACCAGTTCTGTGGGGGAGCTTTGCCTAGGGCAGAAATATATTCATGTACATAGTATTTAGCAAGAGAGCAAGGCGTGGTTCTAGGGCAACCCGAAGCATTCAAAGAGCCATATTGGACCAAAAGAACAAAAAACAAATCGGTTAAAAGCCTTATATGAAGGCAATACAGGCTGTAAGTGTGTGTTAGCTATGTTAGCCTACTATCAAAATGACAAAGCTATAAATACACAATGACCATTCATGATTAAATGTTTATTTTCCTGCAGTGCATCCTGGTGATAATGACGCACCACGTGACCACTCTGCTGTTTGCTGCTTTAAGTATAACTTCCATAATATATTATGAGATTGAGGAAATTATAGAAATACAATAAAGAAATATGATTTCTCTAATTATCTCTAACCATAAGAAACGTTTAATGGAGAAACACTGTATTTATTAAAGTTATATAAACGGGAAACAGGGCTATCCGCATAGGAGATCTGTTGTTGAAGATTTAAGAGTCGTCTTTATTCTTCTGTGCAGAGGAAACTTAAATACAATTCACTTATCTCCGTTTTTGAGGAGCAAAAACACACACACAATAGAGGATTAATAATGTTAATGGACATCCAGTAAGTTAGCTAATCAGTAGCACCTTAGCTTTAATATTAACACAAGCACAGCTAACGTTAGCTTATCTCGTTCCAAATCAAACGGACGGTAGTAACGGTTTTAACGGCTACTAACTGACCACCTGTAATAACGTTTCCTAGCTAGAAAAAACGTCATTTAAGTCCTACCCGGCAACAAAAACAGTGACCTACGAATAATTGCAGTAAACATGGGGACTAGTAATGATAATATTGTGCTGGTATTTGGTGGTAGAACTTGAAAAAGTGGCCATATATGCTGGTTTCACAACACTGATGGACATCACCCACTGAAAATCAGTGGACCGGTCTGCCGCAGGAGGGGAAAGGCGGGAAAGACGAGGCGGATCAAACCATTTTTGCGCCAAAGGGGGGTGTTTCTGTATTTTTGCGGATAAAATATAACATTTAAAGTACTGTGCGGTTTTTACATCTTTCTTGCGAGTTACAATATGACATGCAATAAAATCATTTATTAAAATCTCCCAAATTGTACAGGTGCTGAGATTTAATTTACGGGTGCTTCAGTATAGTACCCCCCTAAAACGAGGTTGAAACGCCTATACTGCAAATGCCCTGATACAACATAAACTTTATTTAAAATCCGGGGACAAATGTAAAGTACATTAACAGAAAGTGACTTATTGTTTTCTCTGCCTTTTTCCCATTGTTTGTATAATATAATACAAATACACTAATAAAAATACACTTATAAAGTGATTGAAATAAACAGGCTGCTGCAAGCCAATACTGTATATCTTTGAGACTGTTCTACTTATTAAAAGAAATTATACTGTAAAGAATAAATAAATATCTCTCTTTTTAGGGGTGCTGTGATTTAATTTAGAGGAGCTTTAGCATCCCCCGAAATGGGCTAGAATCACCTATGGTGTGGGCATATTGGCTCCATATAAAAAAGCATTGGTTACAGTAATGTGGTGCTTTTATTCTGAAAATACATTCAATTCACTCTGTTGATTTTACAACATTTCTGTCCTAATGTGATGTTCACCTACTTTTAACTAATGAACTTGTATTATAGTAGCTTGCTCTTGATCTTTCTTGTGAGTCTAGTCTATAAATATGCTCAACAACTAATCTGTAATTCAGATAAAGAGAAAAAATGCATCGTCAGACTGACTTGCTGCAGATAAATGAAAAATGACGGGAATGTGAAGTTGATCAGATGAACATTTTCTGATAAAAGACGTCAGGGGAGCAGCTGCTTGTGTTAATGCTGCAAACAGCTATTCTGGTTGTTGGTAAAGCTGCAAACCAAGTAATTGGTCTGAATTAATTAAACATTTCAAATGTCATATATTTTTTAATGAATTAAAGTGACACTTATATTTTATTATATATTGTGACATACAGGTGCTGGCCATATAATTAGAATATCATGAAAAAGTTTCAGTAATTTCAATTAGTAAATACTTAATCCTCTATTCCCATGCAGTTTTTTAGGCTTCTTTCTAGTTTTGGCCCAGAATGCACTGTGGTTTGTGGGTTCGCTGCAACAAATGTGCCCTGGAGGTTTAAAAGATGTTTGTTAGTCCATGTAAAACAGAGTGAAAATAGGATTTCCTGGTGATTTTACAACAAAATAGTGTTTCATCTCATTTCATCTTCTCCGGCTTCATCCGTTCTCAGGTCGCGGGGGCAGCAGCTTCAGCAGGGAAACCCAGACTTCTCCACTACTTCCTCCAGCTCTTCAAGGCGTTCCCAGACCAGCAGAGAGACATAGTCTCTCCAGTGTGTCCTGGGTCTCTCCTGGGGCCTCCGCCCTGGAGGAACGTGCCTGGATCACCTCATTAAGGAGGCGTCCAGGAGGCATCCTCACTAGATGCCAGAGCCGCCTCAACGAGCTCCTCTGGATGTGGAGGAGCAGCTCTCTAAGGGAGAGCCCAGCCACCCTGTGAAGGAAACTCATTTCAGCTGCTTATACTTGCAATCTTGTTCTTACTGTCACGACCCAACGCTCGTGACTAGAGGTGAAGGTAGGAACGTAGATCGACTGATAAATCACAAGCTTCACCTTTCAGCTCAGCTCCTTCTTCACCATGACGGACTGGTGCAGGGCCTATATATAGGGCCTATATATAGGGCCTATATATAGGGCCTATATATATATATATATATATATATATATATATATATATATATATAGTGTGTGTGTGTGTGTGTGTGTGTGTGTCTATATATATATTTTGTGGGCTTTCTTTTTTTGGCTGAAACAGAACTCAAATGCTTTTTTTTTTTAAAATATTAATACGTTATTGAGTGTTTGTGCTCACATCACCACAATTTAAATGACTTTTTTTTTTTATTTTTTCACCTTCAATTCAATTTTATTTAACCAGGCATGTTGCTTGGCTATATTGTATATTATATATTATTTGTTTATATGTTTGAACATGTAAAACAAAAATAAATCACCAAAAAAATAAAGAGAAAATTTTAAAAAGTGAAAAAGGGGAAAATTATACAATCATTTAAAACCCATTTACATGTTAAAAAAATAGTAGGAAAAAGTGTAGAAACAGAAAAAAGGCAGGAGCCTGCAAATATATATAATAATAGAAATATGTAATAAACACTGCACTGTAATATACAGTAGAAATACAATATAAATGTTATTTAGTTTTTTTTTATTAATAAATACGTTATTTAATTGTTTGTGATGATTGTATTATTTTCCCCTTTTTAAAAAAAAAAAATAAAAAAATTCTCTTTATTTTTTTGTTGATTTTTCTTCTTCTTTTACATGTTCACAACAAATAAATAAACTAATTCCTGCCCTGTCCTTGCTGTAGTATTACATGTAGTTGCAGTATTACATGTAGTTGCAGTACTCCTCTCCGGCCGCTGGGTGGCGCCACCTCCGCGTCTCCTCCACTTTCCTGCCGTTAATCTCAGTTTTCCTCCTGTTTCCAGGTGCTGTTTTTCTGCTTTGACCCCTCTCGCTTTCCGTACAGGAATTTGCAGCCTGCATGACGTCACTCACTTATCCTGCCAGCGGCCAGAACGCTGCTGCGTCCAGGAGGAGTTTCAGCTTCCTTTTTTTTATTCCTGCGGAGGAACTGACGGGATTTATATGCGTGTGTTTTATTTATTTTTATTCCTACGATAAGACTCGAGCATCGTGAGGAGGAGACGACGCGTTTTAAAGCCGCTTCAGGATGAAAATCGCGTAAAAACAACACAAAAAAGACTAAAAAATCAGAATATCGACGACACTCAGAGAGTAGATGGAGGAACCAGAAGGTGAGAATATCTCAGCTTTTTCCCGATAGAGACGCATTGTTGCTTTCACTGTTTTACACCAATGAAATGATAATAACGATCATTATTTTCTTGCTTTATTTCGCTGCAGGTACAGATGCATGTTACTGTGCGGGCTGTGGAGGAAGAATTCAAGACTCGTTTCACATGAAAGTCCTGCAGGACACCTGGCACAACGCCTGCTTCCAGTGAGTGTTCCACTTTTTCTCATTTTCTACAGAAACCCATGCAACCAGCCGGTCCAGCTGCAGAAAGCACAGCCGCTATTCTTTGTTTCCACCGTGCATTGAAATGCACACAATTGTGTGGGTTATTTTCCTGTTAGTCAACTTTGCTGCTTTCACTCGACTTTTTTTTTTTTTTTTTAACAAAATGGCCTTGTGGAGAATCCCAGAAGCTTCTGTTTTGTAGCCTAAACATGCAGGGAAATAAAGGACTGAATGAGGACTGGGATGCTCCAGGGTCCTGGATCCAGATTGGTCAGGGAGTCCTGCATGGAGGACTTTGACCCGGACCATGTCCCCCCTGGTCCGAGGCTTAATGATTAGCAGCATCTTCACAGGTCACTGTCCTCCTGTCAGGTGTTTCTGTGGCTGAAACAACACTTTTATTGAGTTTTTATACGTCAATTCACGCGATTTTATCAGTGTTATCTGTGTGGAGAGCAGACGTGTCACTACTATTTATATTTCCACACACTTATCTGTAGTTTCTACTCACCTGTTTAGTGATTTTCAGTCAGAAAGTGAATTAAATACCTTTAAAATGACAATATAACACATTAAAGTGATAACGGCTCATATATTAGGAGTTAAAGGTTATTTATTCTATTTTAAAGGGACAATACAACACAATAACTCTGACAATA
>CM060473.1:27108197-27115697 GCA_030544235.1 Lepturacanthus savala
TTTATTCATAAAAAATAACAGTGTTTATGGTCCTAAATCACCTTTAGCAACAATACAGTCTGCCTCAATCAATTAATTGATTAGTTGCCAATTATTACATGAACTGATTAATCATTTAGTCATTTATTCAGTAGAAAATGTCCAAATTCTCTGGTTCCAGCTTCTCTTCTCTGATTATTTCCTGGTTTCTTTAGTCTCTATAATAATAAACTGATGATCTTTGGGTTTGTGATGTCAGTGTGTGTGTTGTCTTTTATTTTGAAAGGGCACTGACATTTTGAGACACTTGTTAAAGTAGAAACTGGACAGTATCTGTATCAGATTAGTCTGTTTAAAGAGGAAATAACAGCTTTAAGTGATAAAAATACCTGATGAACTCATCTAGAGCTGCAATGATTAGTTGATTAATCGATTAGTTGCAACTATTACATTAATCAACAACTATTTTAATAATCAATTAATCGATTTGAGTCATTTTTAAGAGGAAAATGTCCAAATTCTCTGGTTCCAGCTTCTCTTCACTGATTATTTCCTGGTTTCTTTAGTCTCTATAATAATAAACTGATGATCTTTGGACAAAAAAAGACATTTTATGTTGAATCTTCAGCTTTTTAGCGATTCTGTTCTTCAAAAATGTCTTTTATTTTGAAAGGTCACTGACATTTGAGAAGTTTCTACTTGTTAAAGTAGAAACTGGACAGTATTTTGTCTTTTTATCTCATGAGTTTGACTTTAAACTGGAAAATATTCAGTAAAAAGTCCAAAAATGTGACATTAAATAGAAAAAAAATGACATAAAACCAGGAAAATTGTCTAATTCCAGATTTTGAAAATAAATTATGAAATAAAGTGGATTTATTTCAGGAATTATTACATTTATTATTAATAATTTAATGGCACTAACATCATTTTATGAAGCAAATAACTAATCTACTATCAGAATTAGTTGCAGCTGTTGTTGACCTTTGACCTTTCTGGACATGGAATGTCATTCCATTTTATCCTATTAGGATATTTGTGTAAATCTAATTAAATTAGACAAATATGCATTTATTACATAATAAAAATAGGGAATAATATTAAACTATTGATGCATTTTTTAGAGAAAATATTTTATTTCAACCTTTGAATTATATGATAAATAAATAATTAAATAGAAATAAAAAATGCTGCTTAAGTTAAATTGATGCAGAAAATGAATCAGCAACATTTTAATGTTAAATTCATTTATTTATTTTAATTCTCCAGCAGAAAACAAGCCAAACCTTTGGTTCAAATGTGCAGATTTATGATTTTTGAATTATTTTCCTTCACCTTTGAGTTTATTCTGCACGTTTCTCACCACTTTCTCACATTCCTTGCATGCACAAACTGTTCCTGTCATAAGAAAAACCCTGTCGTTGCATGTCGAGACGCTTCCATGGAGATTATTTATGTTCTCGGCACAACAGACACACCCTGAGATAAACGTGAAACCACCTCCACACGTCTTCAAGCTCCTTGTTTTTCTATTTTTTCACTGTGTCTGTTCCCTCCTGCAACAAAGGGATGAAGTGCAGCAGGAATGTGGACGTGAGGAAGTGAGTAATGTTTGTTTAGTGGGTTTAGAAGCCGTGCATTGTTCATATTGTTCAGGAAGAACCACCTGAGAGGTTTGGCCCCGCCCCTTATTCACCACCAAGAAGTGGCCCCGCCCCTTATTCACCACCAGGAAGTGGCCCCGCCCCTTATTCACCACCAGGAAGTCAGGCGGCTCTTTATCTGGAGTTATTCTAGAAAACAAGGCAGATTTGCAAAGTGTAAACAGACATTTCCACCTGTTAAATCTGTATTTTTGCAGTGTTCTTTATATATTTATTACCGTTGCTGAAGATTTTGCCTCCAACTTTTAAAATATAAGGATAAAAAGTCAAAAAAATCACAATTTTATTATATTTTTTTCAATATTCTATCTATATTTTCTCTATAAGAGCAAGATAAATAGGTTGTAGATTTATTTTAATTCCCAATATTCCTCATTTATAGCAGGAAAACTGATAAATAGACCTGAAGTGGTTAAACATTTATTGACCGAGTGAATATAAACTCATATTTATGCTTTTTTATCTTATTATTTCACAATAAATCAATAAAATCAAAAATGTTTTAATTATATATGTAGATTATCTTGATTTTTAATGTTTTAATGTGTTTTTCTGTTTATCACTAGGTTAAAAAAAATAATGTAATAGTGAATAATGGAAAATCATGTTTGTATTAATTGATTAATGAAATTTCAATAAATAAAATAAAAAAAAACAGAAAAATCAAATAAAATCAAGAAAAGAAAAATAAATAAATTAACATAAAAATTCAGTTAAAAATAAAATGTGGTAATAACATATATCAAACATATATAAATATATAAAAAATAATATATATAACAATAATAATACTATATATATGTATGAGGTGGTTTCAAAGTTAATATTTGACAGATTTATAAATAAAATAAAAATAAATAAAATATAAAAATAAAAAAATATATAAAACCTAATTCTGCATATTCTTAAATTAAACTGGACCAATTAAAAAAAAATTAAAAATTAATTAATTTATGGCAATAATTTTTACATTTTTTTATTTATTTTTTATTAAAAAATAAAAATCCAAAAATGTTAATTGTGACGAATAAACAAGAAAATATGAACTTATTAAATAATATAAATAGGGAATAATAAGCTGCTTCCATTTGTTCATGATAACTGTTTATATTACAATACTGAGAATTAATGAAAAATATTTTCAATTATTATTTTTTTTTTATTTACCTGCAAAAAAGGGAAAAATATTTGCTTTTAAATTAGCATTTTTTATGCTTTTATTGAACATTTAATCAATTAAAACAAGCACCTTGGAAATTGTTGTGCAAATATAAAAAAAAATCCAATAAAATAAAAAAATAAATAAAAGGGAAAATTAAAAAAAATTCAAAAATGTGTTGATTTTATGGTGAGATTGTAAATTAAAGAAAGTCAACAGTCTCCACTGATAATTCTCTCATTTTTAGTAATAAAACCTGCTTTTAAAGACAATATTAAACCAATTTAACAGAATTCTAAAACATGAGGCTCCACATTCAGTGAAATCAGTCAAACTGATTTAAAAACTAACTTCATTTATACTTTAAATATATAATAAGCTGCTATTTAACGTTTAAAGCTCCAGCTCCAGCTCCAGCTGCTGTGATTTGTTGGTGATAATCAGACGTCCAGCACATATCCAGTGTATCCTGTTGGATTCCAGGCGTTTTCCCACTGATTAACATGACTCGGCAGCGTTTTTGAGGCCGTGTGACACAGATTTATCAGAGTGATGCCGTCACTAACTGATGAAGCAGCTTTCATCCATTATTCCACTCAACTCGTGTTCATTCTTCACGCACATGCACTTTTCTCTCGATAAAAAACGAATCAATTAACCGATTTGTCCAAATTTCCAAATCATTGATTTATCAGTTTGAGTCATTTTTATAGTAGAAAATGTCCAAATTCTCTGGTTCCAGCTTCTCTTTATTCTTCTATAATAATAAACTGATGATCTTTGGGTTTGTGATGTCACAGAATCAGTTCTTCAAAAATGTCTTGTCTTTTATTTTGAAAGGTCACTGACATTTGAGAAACTTCCTCTTGTTAAAGTAGAAACTGGACAGTATCTGTATCAGATTAGTCTGTTTAAAGAGGAAATAACAGCTTTAAGTGATAAAAATACCTGATGAACTCATCTAGAGCTGCAATGATTAGTTGATTAATTGATTAGTTGCCAATTATCACATTAATCAACATCTATTTTAATAATCAATTAATCGATTTGATTCATTTTTAAGTAGAAAATGTCCAAATTCTCTGGTTCCAGCTTCTCAAATCAGATTCTTTTATAGTCTTAAACATTCATATAGTGACAGTTTACTGTTCTATAGAGCTGCAGCCATTAGTTGATTAATCGATTAGTTGCAATAGTCAATTATTCTGATAATCAATTAATTGATTAGAGTCATTTATTAATTAGAAAATGTCTAAATTCTCTGGTTCCAGCTTCTCTTCTCTGATTATTTCCTGGTTTCTTTAGTCTCTATAATAATAAACTGATGATCTTTGGGTTTGTGATGTCACAGAGTCAGTTGTCTTTTATTTTGAAAGGTCACTGACATTTGAGGAACTTCCACTTGTTAAAGTAGAAACTGGACAGTATCTGTATCAGATTAGTCTGTTTAAAGAGGAAATAACAGCTTTAAGTGATAAAAATACCTGATGAACTCATCTAGAGCTGCAATGATTAGTTGATTAATTGATTAATTGCCAATTATTACATTAATCAACATCTATTTTAATAATCAATTAATTGATTTGAGTCATTTTTAATCAGAAAATGTCCAAATTCTCTGGTTCCAGCTTCTCTTCTCTGATTATTTCCTGGTTTCATTTGTCTAATCAACATTTTACACCATTTTATGAACCAAACAACTAATCGATTAATCGTTTCAATAATCAATATATTCATCAACTATTAGAATAGTCGTTAGTTGCAGCTCTATTCATTACAGTAAACATATCTTAGCAGTGTGGATTTCTATTCCTTCATTGATGTGACCATAAAAATCTTTTTCTCAGTTTTATTAAACCCGGAGCTGCAACGATTAATCGATTAATTGCCAATTATCACATTAATCAACATCTATTTTGATAATCAATTAATCGATTTGATTCATTTTTAAGTAGAAAATGTCCAAATTCTCTGGTTCCAGCTTCTCAAATCAGATTCTTTTATAGTCTTAAACATTCATATAGTGACAGTTTACTGTTCTATAGAGCTGCAGCCATTAGTTGATTAATCGATTAGTTGCAACAGTCAATTATTCTGGTAATCAATTAATTGATTAGAGTCATTTATTAAGTAGAAAACGTCTAAATTCTCTGGTTCCAGCTTCTCTTCTCTGATTATTTCCTGGTTTCTTTAGTCTCTATAATAATAAACTGATGATCTTTGTGTTTGTGATGTCACAGAATCAGTTCTTCAAAAATGTCTTGTCTTTTATTTTGAAAGGTCATTGACATTTGAGACACTAGTTAAAGTAGAAACTGGACAGTATCTGTATCAGATTAGTCTGTTTAAAGAGGAAATAACAGCTTTAAGTGATAAAAATACCTGATGAACTCATCTAGAGCTGCAATGATTAGTTGATTAATTGATTAGTTGCAACTATTACATTAATCAACAACTATTTTAATAATCAATTAATCGATTTAAGTCATTTTTAATCAGAAAATGTCTAAATTCTCTGGTTCCAGCTTCTCTTCTCTGATTATTTCCTGGTTTCTTTAGTCTCTATAATAATAAACTGATGATCTTTAAGTTGTGGACTGTTGCTCTGACACGGATAATTTTGAGCATGCTTTTATTTTGAAGGGGCCCTATTTCGACCATTTGATTTCTCTGTGGATTGAGTGTTTTTTAAACAACTCTCTGCTGTCATATATACAATCTAATATATATAAGGCTCTAATAAATCTATAAAATTTCATTGGAATTAATCAAATTTCAATAAAAATGTAGAAATTACAAAATGCCCGGTGCAAACAGGAAGTCAGGATGCAGCAGAGGTCGTCCAGTTGTGTTCGGTGGAGCTGCCGCCGCCGCCTTTTCTTTCCCTGTAGTTTTAGTGCGTAACCAGTGGAGCTTGTTGAAGGAACGCTCGTAGCCTGCAGGTGCTTCCCCGTCCTCTGAGAGCTGCAGCATTCCTCTCTCCGAACATTCTGTCCCAACCTCTGCACACACAGAAAAACACAGCCGAAAACACCCAAACGTCTTTCCAGGTGACATCCTGGATCAATCAGCCGTGAAAGTCTATCGATTATTTCCAGGAGATGAACAGTCGGATATTTAACGGGAGTTATATTTATAGTTATATGATCTGGTTAATATTTATCAATGAGACACTTATTAACAACCTGATTTATGAACTTTGACCTTTGACGTTTCTCTATTTGACACCGAAACACTGAACTAATCGATTAATAATCAATAGATTAATCTGGATTATTTTATTTAATCACTCATATATTTTACTTTTTGTCTCATAAGTTTGATTTTAAACTGGAAAATATTAGATATAAAGTCAAACAGCTGATTAATCGATTAGTTGCTAATTGGATTAATCAAACTACTTGATTGATTAATCGAGTTGAATCAATATTAGGAAGAATATCAATGATAAGAATCTGATTATTTTCTGGTTTCTTTATTATTCTATAATAATAAACTGATGATTTTTTTGGTTTATTCCATTTTTCCATATTAATTGTACATTCTTTGTCATTAGAGCTGCAGCGATTGATTAATCGATTAGTTGCCAACTATTACATTAATATTCAACTATTTTGATAATCAATTAATCAATTTGAGTCATTTTTTAATAAGAAAATGTCCAAATTCTCTGGTTCCAGCTTCTCTTCTCTGATTATTTCCTGGTTTCTTTAATCTTCTATATAAGGAAACTGACTGAAACTTCACAGGATCTAGAACGGAACCTTGAGGAACCCCACATTTGATTTGACATCAAACTATTTTTATAATCAATTAATAGATTAAGAGTCATTTTTAATTAGAAAATGTCCAAATTCTCTGGTTCCAGCTTCTCTTCTCTGATTATTTCCTGGTTTCTTTATTCTCTATATTAATAAACTGATGATCTTTAGGTTTTTGATGTCCAGATTCAGTTTTTCAAAAATATCTTGTCTTTTATTTTGAAAGGTCGCTGACATTTGAGAAACTTCCACTTGTTAAAGTAGAAACTGGACAGTATCTGTATCAGATTAGTCTGTTTAAAGAGGAAATAACAGCTTTAAGTGATAAAAATACCTGATGAACTCATCTAGAGCTGCAATGATTAGTTGATTAATTGATTAGTTCCAACTATTACATCAATTAACAACTATTTTTGATAATTAATTAATCGATTTGAGTCATTTTTAAGTAGAAAATGTCTAAATTCTCTGGTTCCAGCTTCTCTTCTCTGATTATTTCCTGGTTTCTTTAGTCTCTATAATAATAAACTGATGATCTTTGGACAGAAAAAGACATTTTAGGTTGAATCTTCATCTTTAGGATCAACATTTTACATCATTTAATGAACCAAACAACTAATTGATTAATTGTTTCCATAACTAATAGATTAATGGACAGTAAAATGGTTCAATCAATTAGTTGTTTGGTTCATAAAATGCTGTAAATTTATATCATTTTGACTTTTTATCTAATATTTTTCCGCTTAAAGTCAAACAAAAAGTAAAAATATAAGATAAAAAGACAACAAATCAGTAATTAATAGATTAATTAATTGTGAATTATTGATTTAATCAAAAATTTGTCTCATAAATTTGACTTTAAACTGAAAAATATTAGATAAAAGGTAAAAAATTAGATTAAATATTAAAGTCAAACACAGATAAGTCAAATTGAGCT
>CM060473.1:27120697-27156506 GCA_030544235.1 Lepturacanthus savala
AAACTGAAACTTCACAGGATCTAGAACGGAACCTTGAGGAACCCCACATTTGATTTGACATCAAACTATTTTTATAATCGTTTAATAGATTAGAGTCATTTTTAATCAGAAAATGTCTAAATTCTCTGGTTCCAGCTTCTCTTCTCTGATTATTTCCTGGTTTCTTTAGTCTCTATAATAATAAAATGATGATTTTTGGACAAAAAAAGACATTTTAGGTTGAATCTTCAGCTTTTTACATCTTACAACAAACAACTAATCGATTAATTGTTCCACTAATATCCCAAAAAGTGGAGAATATTCAGTGACACAAAAGATGCTGCCAAGTTGCATTATGGGAGGTGTAGTATTATCAAGTTGTTGTTGTATATGTGGCCCATACTAGACCTATATCAATATATATCATCAATATTCATATCATCAATACAATAAGAACATAGTTCAATATATTAATAAAAATAGTTTGTGTAAAAAACACCAATGGCTTTCCTTAATGTCTCATAATCATTATATTTCTATTGATAATGGATCAATCATTGAATCAATCAGCCAATCATTTATCTTTAATATGAAGGGAATTTAATTGTCATTATAAAAATAATTAAAATAACTGATATCAACATAAGTTGTAGCTTAAAACTAGATCATTAAACATCAAATAACCCACAAATATTTTTAAAAAATGATCAATACTTATCTATATATTGATTAATATACATAGTTAATATTGGAAAGCCCTATACATACTAGGAACTAATGCTCAGAACATTTTCCCCTATATCTATATTTATCGCTAGGGTTAGCATTTAATGCTAAAGCTAACGTAGCGCTGGCGCCACTCAGACTTTATTTGTAGTGTTTATTCAACTACTTCTCACATGTCACAGGTTAGTTTTCTGTTATTTACTGAGCATCATCGATGATTTAAAGACGTTTTTTGCTGTTTTCAGTCACGTTTCCAGTCTTTTAAGCTTCACCACCATCTTCTAGCAACAATCGCCAACCATTTCCTCCTCTACTTAAATAATAGCCCACAGAGCGTGGCGGCGTCTCTCCTGCTGCTGAGCATTAACACCAACGTACATGAGGAGGCTGCATTCACAGATGAGTGATACTTAAACACAGGCGACGCTGCAGAATCAGCCTCAGACTCACTCAGTTTTCCCTCTCGAGGCCCCGTTCTGCTGCCTGGTCTACAGTTCACTTCATCTGGTCCACAGAGGATCCAAAACCAGACGGTTGGTTCATTAAATGGTGTAAAACGTGGATCCAAAAGCTGAAGATTCAACCTGAAATGTCTTTTTTTTGTCCACAACCCAAAGATTATCAGTTTATTATTATAGAAGAATAAAGAAACCAGGAAATAATCAGAGAAGAGAAGCTGGAACCAGAGAATTTGGACATTTTCTACTTAAAAAATGACTCAAATTGATTAATATATTATAAAAATCATGATTCATGTTGCTAATGGTGCTTTAGGACCATAAACACAGTTATGTTTATGAATAGACAATGAAAATGATAATATTAAACAAGGAAAATGGTCAAAATAGGGCCCCTTCAAAATAAAAGCATGCTCAAAGTTATCCGTGTCAGACCAACAGTCAACAACCAAAAGATCATCAGTTTATTATTATAGAGACTAAAGAAACCAGGAAATAATCAGAGAAGAGAAGCTGGAACCAGAGAATTTGGACATTTTCTACTTAATATTGACTCAAATCGATTAATTGATTATTAGTAGTTGGTGATTAATGTAATCGTTGGCAACTAATCAATTAATCGACTAATTATTGCAGCTCAATTTGACTTGATGTCTTTTTTTCAAATATATGAGATAAGACGACAACATTGTGATTAAATAAATAATTCTGGATGAATATATTGATTATTGGAATGATTAATTGTAGTCCTGTCATTTTAACACGTTAATTCGATTAATTAATTAAGCCACAATTAATTATGAGTATCAACGGTGGCGAGCCAATGGTTGCGCATTTGAATTTTGTCCCATTAAAGAACCCGTAGTCTTCTCGGCCGGTAAATTACCAACAATAACAGACTCAGGAGGATGAGGCAAGTGCGTCTTCAGTCACTGAACGACAACTTTATTTACAAAAAGAACAGAGACGGGACGATAAATACCAACAACAAGGAGTTCTCTGACCACCGCAGCAACTCCAGCCTGAACAAACATGTTGAGGCAAGTTAGATCCTGTGGGTTTTTGATTTCAGAGGTTGATACTGAAACCACAGATCCTCTTTTGGGGTTGAGGTGTTGTTCCTCTGACCTTTAACCTCTGGTAAACCATGTCATGTTCTCCTGACTTACCTGCTGTGTCAGCAGCAGATGTGGCCTCAGTGAAAGGCCTAAAGAAATATGCCTGTTGGCGTCTTGTTCTTCAAAATGCCTGTTGGCGTCTTTTTCTTCAAAATGCCTGTTGGCGTCTTGTTCTTCATTTCGCCTGTTGGCGTCTTGTTCTTCATTTCGCCTGTTGGCTTCTTGTTCTTCATTTCGCCTGTTGGCTTCTTGTTCTTCATTTCGCCTGTTGGCGTCTTGTTCTTCATTTTGCCTGTTGGCTTCTTGTTCTTCAAAATGCCCATTGGCGTCTTGTTCTTCATTTTGCCTGTTGGCGTCTTGTTTTTCATTTCGCCTGTTGGCGTCTTGTTCTTCAAAATTCCTGTTGGCGTCTTGTTCTTCATTTCGCCTGTTGGCGTCTTGTTCTTCATTTCGCCTGTTGGCGTCTTGTTCTTCATTTCGCCTGTTGGTGTCTTGTTCTTTATTTCGCCCGTTGGCGTCTTGTTCTTCATTTTGCCTCATTTAGAGGCGTGTTATACTTCTATTATTCATTATTTAATTGCTATATTGATCTTAAGTGCCTATTTGAGACAGCCTTATTTTATTTATTTAACTGTGTTGCTGTATTAGTTTTACATTTCTGAATAATGCACCTGGTCTAACTGGTTTAATGTGCTTTTACTTTTGGATTTAATTCATGAAGCACAGTTCACCAATAAAACATTGGATTTCAGATCTTCTCTTCTTACTGTATTCATGTATTGATTAGTTGTTTGATTATTAGAATAGTTGGTTATTAATGTAATAGTTCATCTCTATATAACAGCAAACCTCCATAGTTTGTTGAACCTCTTCCAGATCTGTGTCTGGTTTAGTTTGTTCCAACGAGCTCAGACATGAATTCCAGGTGGCAGCGGGTCGTCGGGGTTTTTTTTTTTCGTTTTTTCTCGCCTCCTCTTGTCCAACACGGCATTTTTTTTCTTATCGGCACCAAGCAACAACATAATGGACTGTTCTATTTAGTATTGGCATCCTGCTCCATCAGCCGGCCGAGTGCTTTTGGCAGCGCTGGACTGGCACCGAGTCCTCGGATCCAGAAAGAGGGTCATTGTGGTCCCGTCGGCGGAGGAGGATCCCGCCCAGAACACTGCTGTGTTGTCCTGCTTCTAATCACCCGCTTCATGTGTTGGAGATGGATTTCTGTTGTTGTAGCTTGAAGGGACAGTTTCCACTGGCCGAGGTTTGATTTATCCGTCAGTTTCAGCTTTTTCTACTTAAGCACTCTGGTGGAAATCTAGATTTTAACCTTGTTATCGTGTCCATGTGTTTTTCTAATGTTATAAAACGAATCAGGAGCGAAATAAGCAGAAAGCTGCTTGAGGAGAGAGACTCAGAAAACAGATTCAGAGGAAATAGAGCTGAAATAACGACTAGTTGAGTAAAGATTATTGATTAGTTGTTTGGTTCATAAAACAACCCAAAGATCATCAGTTTATTATTATAGAGACTAAAGAAACCAGGAAATAATCAGAGAAGAGAAGCTGGAACCAGAGAATTTACACATTTTCTACTTAAAAATGACTCAAATCCATTAATTGATTATCAAAATAGTTGTTAATTGATGTAATAGTTGGAAAATAATCAATTAATCAACTAATTGTTGCAGCTTTAGATGAATTCAGGTATTTTTTATCATTTAAAGTTGTTATTTCCTCTTTAAACAGACTAATCTGATACAGATACTGTGCAGTTTCTCTCATATGTCAATGACCTTTCAAAATAAAAGACAAGACCGTTTTGAAGAACAGAATCTGGACATGAAAAACCCAAAGATCATCAGTTTATTATTATAGAGACTAAAGAAACCAGGAAATAATCAGAGAAGAGAAGCTGGAACCAGAGAATTTAGACATTTTCTACTTAAAAATTAGTCAAATTGATTAATTGATTATCGAAATAGTTGTTAATTAATGTAATAGCTGGAAATTAATCAATTAATCAACTAATCATTGCAGCTCTAGATGAGTTCATCAGGTATTTTTATCATTTAAAGCTGTTATTTCCTCTTTAAACAGACTAATCTGATACAGATACTGTCCAGTTTCTACTTTAACTAGTGTCTCAAATGTCAGTGACCTTTCAAAATAAAAGACAATAGATTTTGAAGAACTGACTCTGTGACATCACAAACCCAAAGATCATCAGTTTATTATTATAGAGACTAAAGAAACCAGGAAATAATCAGAGAAGAGAAGCTGGAACCAGAGAATTTGGACATTTTCTTCTTCTTCTTCTCATTTCATGTAGAAATATCAGCAAGAAACAAGAAAATGATCAGAGAAGCAGAATCTTCTTAATTGATTATCAAGATAATTGGTGGTTAATTGAGGAAGAGGAGGAGTAGATGCTGTTTTCTGGTTTAATACAGTTTATTTAGTGTTAAATCCATATGTGACACACCTTCTGTTCATCATCATCATCTCTGATCTTGTTAGTGCAGCTCCGTGTTGCTGCTGCAGCCCGAGGCAGCGATGATGATGATGATGATGATGATGAAGATGATGATGATGATGGGTCATTGTTGTTGCTGTTTTACCGTCAGTCCCGTGAGTTGCAGGGAATTGGCTGACATCCCTGTAACCTCTGAGCTGCAGCAGCAGGGAATCCTCAATCCTTCCCTCTGACTCACAGCTCTGAAAATACAAAAAATTCTTCTATTCAAAGAAAAGCTTGAATTTTTGATGCTGAGACTGTTAAAAAATGAAAGAAAAGTCACCAAAAAGTGCAAAAATCATCCCTTCTACTCTAGGCCTACCTCTCTAAAATGACATGCCCAGACTTAATGCAGTATATCTGCACAACTACAGAGGTTTACTGACTGATCCTGGGTTTAAAATAAAGCTAACACCTGTGGGATAGTTGTAGAAGTCCCAGGATCTATTTAAAATGTACAGTGTTGAAGTAAATCCAGGTAGAATGAAGGAAAAAAAGTGAAAAAATTTGCTCCGCCCCCCAAAAAATCACCTGAAAATCATGTGTTCGGAGCCCAATTCACCCATGAATCAGTAAAATAAAGTGTTATAAGTAATTACACAAATGTTCAGCCTTATAAGATGAACCAGACTGATTTTAGAAACTGATCATTATCAATAATTATTGAGGATTTTCTTGAATATTTGTGATGCATTTTATATCACCTGTTGGCGTCTTATTCTTCATTTCGTCCGTTGGCGTCTTATTCTTCATTTCGCCTGTTGGCGTCTTATTCTTCATTTCGCCCGTTGGCGTCTTATTCTTCATTTCGCCTGTTGGCGTCTTGTTCTTTATTTCACCTGCTGGCGTCTTGTTCTTCATTTCGCCTGTTGGCGTCTTGTTCTTTATTTCACCTGCTGGCGTCTTGTTCTTCATTTCGCCTGTTGGCGTCTTGTTCTTCATTTCGCCTGTTGGCGTCTTGTTCTTCATTTCGCCCGTTGGCGTCTTGTTCTTCATTTCGCCCGTTGGCGTCTTGTTCTTCATTTCGCCCGTTGGCGTCTTGTTCTTCATTTCGCCCGTTAGCGTCTTGTTCTTCATTTCGCCCGTTAGCGTCTTGTTCTTCATTTCGTCCGCTGGCGTCTTGTTCTTCATTTCGTCCGCTGGCGTCTTGTTCTTCATTTCGCCCGTTGGCGTCTTGTTCTTCATTTCGCCCGTTGGCGTCTTGTTCTTCATTTCGTCCGCTGGCGTCTTGTTCTTCATTTCGCCCGCTGGCGTCTTGTTCTTCATTTCGCCCGTTAGCGTCTTGTTCTTCATTTCGCCCGTTGGCGTCTTGTTCTTCATTTCGCCCGTTGGCGTCTTGTTCTTCATTTCGCCTGCTGGCGTCTTGTTCTTCATTTTGCCTGTTGCCGTCTTGTTCTTCATTTCGCCTGTTGACGTCTTGTTCTTCATTTCGCCCGTTGGCGTCTTGTTCTTCATTTCGCCTGCTGGCGTCTTGTTCTTCATTTCGCCTGCTGGCGTCTTGTTCTTCATTTTGCCTGTTGCCGTCTTGTTCTTCATTTCGCCTGTTGACGTCTTGTTCTTTATTTCGCCCGTTGGCATCTTGTTCTTCATTTTGTCTGTTGGCGTCTTGTTCTTCATTTTGCCTGTTGGCGTCTCTTATATATATATTCATATATATATATATATATATATATTCCTGCTAAGCCTGCAGTAATTAAGTCCACAATTATGATGCAAAATAAGTATTTTTAATATGCATTTACAGTTTTATTAGTTGATATTTCAACTTCTACAGAAGTATTTCTATTTCTATACCTAAGGAATAAATAGTTTTAACACCTGTGGTAAAAGTACGGGTTATGAAGTGTAGTATAGTGGATAATGCAGTACTACATTATATATGTTTTACAATAATAATAATACACTGTTTTGTATACTAGAGACAATTAAAACAACTTATAATAATAAAATATATTATTTTTTAAATCCTAATCTGAAAACAGATAAATTGCAAATAAATATAGGATAGTGTATATTTAAGTAAATTAAAAGTACCTTAAAAACTGTAAATTATATATATTTTATTCAATAACAATAGATTAAACAAAAAACTATAATAGAGAAAATGATGGAAAAAATAGGAAATACCTCTAAAAATTAAGAAAAAAAACACATGCCATATTATAACCGAGTTAAGGTATAATATATAAAATCTAATAATTAATATTGAAGTGTTGAAGAGGTAAAAATGCTGATAAAATAATTACAACTAAAACCCTAACCCTATTATCACAGAATAAAATGAATGTATAACATACAACATATATCTTATAACTTAACCCGCTTTTATTCTGAAGTTACACAACTTTATTACATAATAAAACATGATGTGCTGATGATGCTTTGATGGTTGAACTCAGCAGACGAATGATCTCATCTCGCATGAGAGAGAGCGGAAAAAGCCAGGTGAACCGGGGGGAGGAGGTGAAAAACACACACCACAGAAAGGGAAACCAGCCGCTTAATGAGAGGGAGAGAGAGAGAAAGCACACGATGATCCGGAGGAGCGGCGGCCGTGACGTCAGCGGATTCCAGACGGACTGAGACTCGAGCAGGTGTTGAGGCTGTGTCACGGCGGGAGGGCGGAAAAAAAACGCTGCGAAACACACTCCTCTGCTGCGAAACACACTCCTCTGCTGCGAAACACACTCCTCTGCTGCGAAACACACTCCTCCGAACCAGAAAACACACCTCCCTGCTGCAGAAAACACACCTCTCTACAGGAGAATGTACTCCCCTGCAGCAGAGAACACTCTGAACTGGAATACACTCCTGAAACCGCGGCCGTGTGAACGTTCTTGAACGTCACCTGTTTGTTTTTTTTGTTCCAGGTGGCAGGAGAACACAAGTATCACCCTGAATGCTTCGTGTGTCTGAGCTGCAAAGTTGTGATTGAGGACAGAGACACGTACGCTTTGGTGGAGAGATCCAAACTCTACTGGTAAGAAACCTGCTTTTACAGTGAAGACGCATCGTTAGAAACTCTTATTAACGTCTTTAAATATCATGGAGGTTAATTATAAGGCAGAATGCAGTGGTGGAAAGTTCATTTAGCAACAATAAAGCCTAAAAAATGCATTGCATTTTATTTATAAGCACTAATTAGAAATATAGAAGAGAATAAATTAGATGTAGGTGAATAGAAACACCTGGAAAACTGTGTTTAATATGTTTAATATGTTAGATTTTAGATGCATGCAACACTTTATTAACATCCTTTAATATCTACCTTTACTAGAGTGATCATAGTGTATTATTATGTTATGCAGGTTAATTATATAGAAGAATCCTAGTGTAAAACTGTTCTATGTTAGATTTAAGCTGCATTTACCAACATTTCTACACGTTTATTAACATCTAAAGTTAATTATATAGCAGAATGCAGTGGTGTTGAAGTACATTTACCAACAATAATACTTTAAAGGTACATTTATTAATAATTAGAATAATTATACATCTTATTTAAAAGCTTGTACTCGATATTATAAGATGTTTTAATTGTTTGCTCTTTTTTAAATATGATGCACTTTGTAAAAAACACTATATATAAATAGTGTAGTTTTATTATAAGTATTATAACAATAAAACAATGAAATGTTCTTTTATGTGTTGAAATATCAACTCAAGCTTAAAGTATAAAAGTAAAAATCAGTCAAAATATCTGAGCTGTGATCACTTTATATAATAGTGAGGGAAATAAAATCTATTAAAAAGGCAAAAAACAACATTTAACTCACATTATATGAGCTGTTTTACCCTTTAAAGGTATTTTAACAGTAAAAAAAAAGGTCAAATAATTCACTTTCTGACAGAAAATCAAGGTTTTTACAAGTAGAAAGTACAAATGATTGCATTAAAATACAAGAAGTAAAAGTAAACCGTAATATTGCAGTTTATATTGCAGTGCAACAAGTCCAGTAAAAAGCAGAAGCATCACCTGCAGCTACTGAACTTCCTGTTCCTCCTCCATCCAGGAAGTAGTTGTGTGTTAGTAGCAGCCGTGATTGTTCTAATCAGACGTGTGTGTTGCTGTGACTACGTGCAGTGGGAAGTGCTACAAGCAGGTGGTCCTCACGCCAATGTTGGAGAAACGCTCCCACGACTCGGTGCTGGACTCGCTGCCCCACACCGTCACCCTCATCTCCATGCCCTCCGCAGCCAATGGGAAGAGAGGATTCTCCGTGTCCGTGCTGCGGGACGTCAACGGCTCCGCCAGCGTCCAGGTCAAAGAGTGAGTTAATTAATTTAATTAGAGTCATTTATTAAGAAGAAAATGTCCAAATTCTCTGGTTCCAGCTTCTCTTCTCTGATTATTTCCTGGTTTCTTTAGTCTCTATAATAATAAACTGATGATCTTTGGGTTTGTGATGTCAGTCTGTGTCTTGTCTTTTATTTTGAAAGGGCACTGACATTTGAGAAACTAGTTAAAGTAGAAACTGGACAGTATCTGTATCAGATTAGTCTGTTTAAAGAGGAAATAACAGCTTTAAGTGATAAAAATACCTGGTGAACTCATCTAGAGCTGCAATGATTAGTTGATTAATTGATTCATTTCCAATTATTACATCAATTGACAACTATTTTGATAATCGATTAATCAATTAGAGTGATTTTTAAGTAGAAAATGTCTAAATTCTCTGGTTCCAGCTTCTCTTCTCTGATTATTTCCTGGTTTCTTTAGTCTCTATAATAATAAACTGATGATCTTTGGATAAAAAAAGACGTTTTAGGTTGAATCTTTAACATTGATCCACATTTTCTACATATTTTATGACCCCATCAACTCATTAATTTAATTTAATTTAATCTATAAGATATTTGATCAAGTTTGTATGTATAAAATTTAAATGCTTGAAGTAAAAATAGTAAAAAATAAAATATTAAAAAACATGTAAACTACTAAAAATACAATAAAAAAATACTAAAATTACTTAAAATATATATAAAAATAAAACAATAAAAAATACAAAAAAACTAAATTATGAAAAATAAAAAAATACATATTAAAAAAATACCAAAAAACAAAAACTATAAGCAAAAAAATATATAAAAACAAAATATTTGATTGATTTTTAATAAGAAAATGTCCAAATTCTCTGGTTCCAGCTTCTCTTCTCTGATTATTTCCTGGTTTCTTTAGTCTCTATAATAATAAACTGATGATCTTTGGACAAAAAAAGACATTTTAGGTTGAATCTTCAGTTTTGATGAAACACTGATCCACATTTTACAGCATTTAATGAACCAAACAACTAATCGATTATTTGTTTCCATAATCAATATAGTTATAATCACAGGCATTACTCAGGTGTGTGTATATGTGTGTGTGTATATATATATATATGTGTATATATATATATGTGTATATATATATATATATGTGTGTGCATGTATGTATATATATGTGTGTATATATATATATATATATATATATGTATATGTATGTATATATATATGTATATATATATATATATATATATATGATCTATAGAGTTCTATTAACTTGTTTAGTGTTTATTCTTTGATTCTCATTCATTTCATTGCTTCTTTAAAGTCGTCCTTCATTCTTCAGTAATAACTTTCATCTGTATGATTCTATGAATTAGATTCCTTATTAATAATTAATGAATGAATAATTATTAATTCTAACTGTGATGATGTTGTTCCTTCAGGGTCAGAGGGATGCTCATCAGTCCTGAGGTGAGGAACGCCATCCACGTTGGCGACAGAATCCTGGAGATTAATGGACTTCCAGTGGGGACTTTAATGGAGCAGGAGGTGGGATTTCACACACACACACACACACACACACACACACACACACCTCTCATTCTCATGCAGCGCTAAGCTAATTAGCGTCCTTTATTAAGCGCGAGCCCGTTGCTCGGGGTTCATTTTCGCAGCTATTTTTCCTCATTGAAGCACGGCTGCACATGTGATGTTTGACATTCCACACATTCCTGCATCTTCTCTACATTCTGCCGCTGGGAGAGGACGGTGTATGAATGGCTGCCGCTCGTTAAGGTTCATTCCCACAACCATCGCACACATTCCACATCAGTCATCACTCACTCATGTGTCTGGTTGTTGAGTTGGTGACTTCCCACCGATCCTGTTCTCTCACATAACCTGCAGCACGGAGCTGTTCTGCCTTTAAAAAGATCTTTTACTCCGCTTGAATAGACACATTTGTGCATAAAAAACAAGAGAGAAGAAGACGAGTCTTTGATCTCAACAACTATTCATCTATTGATTAATGAAATGATTAATTAATTCACAAAAAAAGCTGAAGATTCAACCTAAAATCTCCTGAATGTAGATTAATATAGAACATTTACCTAAAACAGTTTATAATGATGCATTTTCCATTTGAAGCCTCTAACGACTGTATTAATAGCTGATTATTCTATTGATTATTGACATGATTGATTACCAGAGACGTTCATTGTTATTATTAAAATGAGGCATCAGAGTTTTAGGAAAATATGATTGATTGACTGTAGTATACATGTTTATATTTAAAGTGTAATACAATATAAATGAAAAATAAACTAGAGAAATTAAAAAATAACAGTAATAAATAGAACTGCACTAGTTAATTAATCTGTCAATTATTGAGATAATTAATTGATTAATTTATGAGACAAAAAGTCAATATTGTGATAAATAATTGATACACAACATGATTAATGCATTGAAATAATTCAACAATTAGTTGTTGGGTTCATTAAAAGGAACCAATTAAATGAGTCAATTAACTAATTAGTTAATTGACTAATCGTTGCAACAGTTTAACATCGACTGTACAGGAAATTATAGATTTTTACACTTTTCATCTTTTTACTTTTGTAAGTTGAAGGTGAATTAATCATGTAAATATATATATATATTATATATTATATATAATATATTTTTTACAATTTTAAAAAGCAAGAAAAATTAATTAAAATAAAAAAATTCCAAAAATTGAAATTAAAAACAAGAAAAAGAATTTTAAAAATTAAAAACAAGATATTAAAATTAATATGAAATAATTAAAAACAAGAAAAAAAGACAAATTAATTAAAAATATTCCAAAAACTTAAATTAAAAGCAAGATAAAAATTCAAAATAAAAAATAAATAAACAAAAAAAATTATTTAAAACGAAAACATATTCCAAAAATTTAAATAAAAAATAAGAAAAAGAATTTTAAAAATTAAAAAGGAGAGTTAATTAAATTAAATAAAAAAAAACAAGAAAACAATTTTAAAAAAAGAAAAATTAATTAAAACTAAAACATATCCCAAAACTTTAAATTAAAAACAAGAAAAAAATGTTCAAAAATAAAAAAAAACAAGAAAAATGAATTAAAACTAAAAAATATTTTTAAAAAAATTGAAATTAAAAAACAAGAAACAATGTTTAAAAAAATTTAAGAAAAACAAGAAAAATGAATTAAAACTAAAAAATATTCCAAAAAAATGAAATTAAAAACAAGAAAAAAGAATAATTAAATAAAACTAAAAAAATATTCCAAAAAATTAAATTAAAAACAAGAAAAAAATGTTCAAAAATGTAAAAAATAAAGAAAAATGAATTCAAACTAAAAAATATTCCAAAAATTGAAATTAAAAACAAGAAAAAAATTCTTAAAATAAAAAAAAACAAGAAAAATGTATTAAAACTAAAAAAAATTCCAAAAATTGAAATAAAAACAATAAATAAATGAATGAAATGTGAAGTTGAGAACAGAGTTATTTACCTGTCTGGTTGTGTCCAGGTGGACGACCTGATCCACAGGACCAGCCACACGCTGCAGCTGCTGATAGAATACGACCCGGTCCGGCAGCGTCTGGACCGCCTCCGCCTCGGATCCCCCAGGAACAGCCTGCTGGGCGTCCCCGCCACCTCCCGCATGCGTCTGTCCTCGCCCAACGCCGTGGTGGAGAGGACGGACGTGGTGGACGACGGGTCCCTGAAGAGGAGGTCACTGAGGTCAGAGTCACTCAGGAGGACGTTGACCTGGTTGTCACAGTTAGACCTTTGTTCCTTTGTTTAGTCAATGAAAAGTCCTGGTGCTTTAGTTTTAGTCAAAGAAAAATCTAAGTATTTTATTCTGGATTAAAATACTTGGATAAATGGAATTTATTTAACTAAAACTTCAGTATTTCTGTCTAGTTTTAGTCATGAAAATATAAAGTATTTGTCTGGTTTTAATGAAAAAAATCTAAAGTATTTTATTCTGGATTTTCTTTGACTAAAACTAAAGAAAATCCAAAATAACTAGAATTTTCTTTCACTAAAATTGGAATTTATTCGACTAAAACTAAAGCATTTTATTCTAGCTTTAGTCAAATAAAATCTAAATTATTTTAGTTCAGTTTAGAAAATCTAAAGTATTTGTCTGGCTTTGGTTGAATAAACATTTTTAAAGTATTTAGTCTAATTTTAGTCAATATTTGTTTATTATATTTAGACATATTTGTCTTGTTTTCCTCAAAAGTTTAATTTTAATTAAATAAAATCCAAAGTATTTTATTCTTGTTTTAGTGAAAAAAATTATAGTATTTTAATCTGGATTTTCTTTGACTAAAACTAGACTTTATTTAACTAAAACTAAAGTATTATAATAATAAAAGTAATATATTTTAGTCTAGTTTTAGTCAAGAATTATTTTTTTATGGATTTTCTGACTAAAATTAGACTAAAATACTTTAGTTTTAGTCAAATAAATTATTATTTTAGTCTAGTTTTATTTAAAAATATATATATATTATTAGTCAAAGAAAATCCAACGTATTTGTCTGGATTTGGTTGAATAAAAATACAAAATAAAAGTATTTTAGTCTATTTTTAGTCAAAAGTTCACTATTCACAATAAGATCAGGGTGTTTTTATTTTCATGAGTGAATATTTGGTCTGAATTTTAATGAAATAAATAAAAGTTCTCTTTGATATTAGTAATAATAAATAAGGAGAAACACCGTTTACATTAGTTTAATATTTATTACCACAGAAATGTATGAAATCCACAATATCCCAGATTTATTGTTTTATTCTAGTGTTAATTGATTAATTTAAATAAATAATAAAAGAATAAATTAAAAAAAATAAAGAATAAAAGAATAAAAAGTATTTTATTCTGGATTTTCTCTGACTAAAACTAGATTAAAATACTAGTTTTAGTCCAAATATTATGACTCAAATGAAAGTATTTTAGTCTAATTTTAGTCAATAGTTGTTTTTTTATTATAATTAAACAGCAGGTTGATAGAAATGTTATTAATGTTGATTTTGTCTTGTTTTTTAAATAAAATCTAAAGTATTTAAGTCTAATTAAACATATTTAGTCAATTGTTTTCTTTGTTTAGTCACATCAAGTATTTTATTCTGTATTTTCTTTGACTAAAACTCGATTAAAATACTTTAATTTTAGTTAAATAAATTCCAAAGTATTTTCTTTTAGTCAAAGAAAATCCAGACTAAAATACTTTGGGATTTATTAAACTGAAATAAAGTATTTTAGTCTAATTTTATTAAAGAAAGTATTTTAATCTTGTTTTATTTAAATAAATTCAAAGTATTTTATTCTGGTTTCAGTCAGAATAAACCTGACTATATTAATAATAAAATATTTTGGATTTTCTTTGACTAAAACTCGACTAAAATACTTTAATTTTAGTTAAATAAATTCCAAACTATTTTCTTTTAGTCAAATAAATCCAGACTAAAATACTTTGAGTTTTATTTAACTACAACCTGCTGTCAAAGAATAATAAAAAACAACTACTGACTAAAACTGGACTAAAATACTGTCTGGAGAAATGACCACTGGAGGTCAGAGGTCAGCTCAGCCATGAGTCTGAATAGTTTTAATTATTTGAATGGTCTGTTTCCTCCTGGTGTTGCAGACGCAGCAACAGCATCTGTAAATCTCCAGGTCCCAACTCTCCTAAGGAGCAGCCGTTCATCATCAGAGACATCTCCCGCTCCGAGTCTCTCAGGTCGTCCAGCAGCTGTTCTCATCGCATCTTCAGACCATGTGACCTCATCCATGGAGAGGTCTTAGGAAAAGGATTCTTTGGTCAAGCCATCAAGGTGAGATCACCACCGATCACCGAAAAACCTGATCTGCTGATCGCTGAAGGAATTTTAAATTTCCATAGTACAGAAAGTACAGAAACAGAAAGTGCCATCTGGGCCAATCAGAAGCCAGGGCTCGCTGTTGCTAGGCAGAAAACACTTCTTCTAGGACACGCCCCCTCTCGCGTTACTGCACAGAGAAGCAGAGGATTATTAGGATTGGTCGTGATTGGTTAGTTGGTTTATGGCGCATAAATAATAATAAATAAATATAAATAAAATAAATAAACAAGAAAAATTAATTAAAACAAAAAAATATTCAAAAAATTTAAATTAAAAACAAGAAAAATGAATTAAACTAAAAAATATTCAAAAATTGAAATAAAAAGAAAAAAATGTTCAAAAATTAAAAAAAAACAAGAAAAATGAATTAAAACTAAAAAATATTCAAAAATTGAAATAAAAAACAAGAAAAAATGTTAAGAAATGTTTGAAAAAAGCAAGAAAAATGAATTCAAACTAAAAAAATATTCCAAAAATTTTAATTAAAAACAAGAAAAAAGAAAAATTAAATAAAACTAAAAAATATTCCAAAAATTTAAATTAAAAACAAGAAAAAAATGTTCAAAAACTAAAAAAAACAAGAAAAATTAATTAAAACTAAAAAATTTTCAAAAATTGAAATAAAAAACAAGAAAAAATGTTAAGAAATGTTTGAAAAAAGCAAGAAAAATGAATTAAAACTAAAAAAATATTCCAAAAATTTTAATTAAGAACAAGAAAAAAGAAAAATTAAATAAAACTAAAAAATATTCAAAAAAATTAAATTCAAAACAAGAAAAAAATGTTCAAAAATTAAGTTAAAAACAAGAAAAAAATGTTCAAAAATTTAAAAAAACAAGAAAAATGAATTAAAACTAAAAAATATTCAAAAATTGAAATAAAAAACAAGAAAAAATGTTTTCATTAAATTTTTAAAAAGCAAGAAAAATTAATTAAAACGAAAAAAATATTCCAAAAAATTAAATTAAAAACAAGAAAAAAAATGTTCACAAGTTAAAAAAAAACAAGAAAAATGAAATGAAAATATTGATCTGCCGCTCACAGAAGGAATTTTAAATTTCCATAGTACAGAAAGTACAGAAACAGAAACTGCCATCTGGGCCAATCAGAAGCCAGGGCTCTCAGGACAATTCAGCCAATGGCCTCGCTGTTGCCAGGCAGAAAACACTTCTTCTAGGACACACCCCCTCACTCGCTACTGCACAGAGAAGCAGAGGATTATTAGGATTGGTCGTGATTGGTTAGTTGCTTTATGACGCGCACACACACACACACACACACACACACACAGAGCTTGAAAGTGGTTGCTAATAATTTACGTCACATGATCGGCTTTTTAATGGTATATTTTTCCGATTGATCGGTGCAACATTAATTTAAATCCATTTAAACCAGTGGATATCAAACATTTTTACCTCAAGGACCCTTAAACTCACGGGAATTCAACCACAGACCTCCATCTTTTACGTTTTTAGGTGTTCTATAACAGAAATTGTAGGAAACCTGAGGCCAAAATTACCTGAAACAAATGAGTCAGTGCATAAATCAATTTACCATTAAATGTCCATATTTATTTAGTTTTCCATTCATAAAATTAATTTGTCTGTTATTTCCCATTTCATTAGATTTTCCATTTTTATTCATTTTGGAATTATAGTGAAAATAAATGATTCTTCTTTATTCTGGGGACCTTGTGGCACCTCCTCAAAGACCCCTGGGGGTCCCCGGACCACACTTTGAGAACCGCTGCCTTATTTTTTCCACATTTTTAACTCTCTTAACATGTTAGTGAACAAATCTGTGTCTGTTTATGATCATTGGAACAATGAGAAATAGCCTCAACAACCAGAAAAGATCAAAAAAACATGTTTAACAAACCAGCTTCAGTCGTATCGATGTGTTAAATCCAACATTGTGATTCACCACCAGGCATCTGGACACATCTGGGATGTTTGCTCCTCATGTTCTAGTGAATTTAATTCTAATTAACGTTGTGTATGTGCTGCTGTTGTGTTGCATTCAGGTGACTCATAAAGCCACAGGAGAAGTGATGGTGATGAAGGAGCTGATCCGCTGTGATGAGGAGAACCAGAAAACCTTCCTGAAGGAGGTCGGTGATTAGTCGTTCATTTATTAACACTCCTCAGGTTCCAGCAGCAGCTTCCTGGCTGGAGATGAGGGCTTTGTCTCCGTTTTACAGGAAAACTCCACTTCATTAGTGTGTTTTCATGGATGAAATGTGCAAACTATTATCTGTCGAGTCCTTTCCTTTTATTCTGACTGTAATTTAGGTGGATTTTAAAGTCAGTGAGAATGTTTCAGGGCTGGAGATATACAATAAATTACTGTTTAATCATTAGAAGCTGTTTTAAATATGCTTTTTTAAGTGATTTGAACTTGGACAGGGTTTTTTAGAGGGGACCTTTAAATGCTAAGCCCCGCCCACTTTCCTAGCATCCAATCAAATGTTAGGATTTAATTTATAGCATTATATAATTGTACCAACCTCAAAAAAATGTGTTTTTTGAGTGGAAAAAAGTCATAAAAGATGCTAAAAAGGCTTTAAGACACATTATTGTAATATATATATATATTACAATAATAATAAAAAAAAGAAAAAAAGGGGGGAAATTTATAATTAATCCAATATTGAGTAGAATTATCTTGAATTTGTAGATAATTTTTCTAAATATGAGGAAAAAAATGTAAAAAATTATGAGATTAAAAAAATATATTTATGCTATATATATTTATACTATATGTGACACTTTACAACTATATACAAGAGAATAGTTATAAAAGTATATATATAACATGTTTTGTATATTGTAGTGAAGTTTATTATAGGGCTTATAAATAAAATGGGTTGTTAATATGGAATACATATTTTAAATAAGAATATATATATATATATATATATATATATATATATATATATAGTTGAAATTGCACCTTTTTCTTATGCCATCTCTCTTGTTTAGTTAATTATATATATTTAAAGTATATTAATAATGTGATAATATGAGATTGATCAGTGTAATTATGAAACAATATATAATTAATCCATTATTGAGTATAATTATATTGAATTTGTAGATTATTTTTCAAAATATGAGGGAAAAAAAGTCAAAATTATGAGATAAAAGTCAAATAGAAAAATGGATTGCAATACAATAGTAGATGGAATATATATATATATATGTGTGTATATATATATATATATATATATATATATATATATATATATATATATATATATATATGTTTTGTATATTGTAGTAAAGTTTATTATAGGGCTTATAAATAAAATGTTGTTATATGGAATTTATAGAGGCCAAAATTACCTGAAACAAATAAATAATGAGTCAGTGCATAAATCAATTTACCATTAAATGTCCATATTTATTCAGTTTTCCATTCATAAAATTAATTTGTTTGTCTGTTATTTCCCATTTCATTAGATTTTTATTCATTTTAAAATGTTAATTTATTTATTGACTCACTCCATTAATTTTCACCTGAATATAAAAAAAAATAACAATTAATAAATAAATACTATTAAATTAAATAAATTAAATTATGCTAATCCTCTTAACAACTGATTCTATATTCTATTTTTGTAGAATTATAGTGAAAATAATAATAAGAATAATAAAATTATATGGAATTTATATTTATTTATATTATATTTATATTATTATTATATATTATATGTATTATATATAATAATAATATAAATAAATATAAATTATATGAGCACTTTGTATTTGTGACACTTTACAAATATATACTAGAGAAAAATTATAAAAGTATATATATATAACATTTTTATTGTATATTAATGTAAAATGTCTTATAGCGCTTATAAATAATATATATATATAGTTGAAATTGCACCTCTCCTCCTCTTTAGTTAATTATTAATTATATATATTTAAAGTATATTAATAATGTGATAATATGAGATAAAAACTACTGATCAGTGAGTGGATGATTTAAATAGAAAGGCATGAATATGGAACAACAGAGACTTGTTGTACTGTCTGGTTATTATAATAATAATTATATTATTATTATAATGTGATTATTTTTCATGGGTTATTTGTGGTGAACGTCCAGGTGAAGGTGATGCGGAGCCTGGATCATCCTCACGTCCTCAGGTTCATCGGCGTCCTGTACAAAGACAAGAGGCTGAATCTGATCACGGAGTTCATCGAGGGAGGAACCCTGAAGGATTTCATCAGAGACATGGTGAGTTATGGGATGATTCACGTACAGCAGCCTCCTGCTGCACTGGAGGAAAAAAAAAACGTGTTTGAGCTGAAGTAAACTGAGCTGTGGAATGAGCAGAGTCGTAGAAAGTGAAGTTTTCCTTCCTTCTAATGATGATGAGCTCATTTACTTCACTTTCCTGGACTCACAGGCTCATTTCCCTTTGATCTTTTTCACTTTTATGTGGATTAACAGGACCCGTTTCCATGGGAACAAAGGGTGAGCTTCGCTAAGAGCATCGCCTCCGGCATGGTGAGTGCTGATATGATCCTTAAAGGCACATTTCAACGTTTTTAGCGTTTAGTTTTCAGAGGAAATGAGATGTAAAACTCCCAGAGTGAATCACTGCAGCAGGAAAATGACTCGAAGATGAGTCACTTCTCACATAAAATCAACCCCCAGTTATCAAAAAGATCAAATAGACGTCTGTAAAATGCTGGAAATAGTCGATTAATCGATGAGTTTCCAACTATCACGTTATTCACCAGCTAGTTTGATGATTGATTAATGGATTTGAGTCATTTTTAAAGAAGAAAATGTCCAAATTCTCTGATTATTTCTCTGATTTCTTTAGTATTCTAAGGAATTCTATTAAATTATCCAAGTTTCAGACTTATTATAGTCAGAATTATCAATGAATGTTTTCATCTAGTGTTAATTGACTTAAACTGATGACATTTTAATCCAGTTTTAGTCAATAAAAATTGTATTTTAGGATTAATAGATTTAAGTCTTTTATTGAAACTATTGCTGCAAAATTAAAATGTAAGATGCAATTTTGGAATCTGTCAATTAGAGCTGCAATTAGAAGTTGATTAATTAATTAGTTGCTGTTACATTAATAGTAATTGATTAATTGATTTGAGTCATTTTTAATAAGAAAATGTCTAAATTCTCTGGTTCCAGCTTCTCTTCTCTGATTATTTCCTGGTTTCTTTAGTCTCTATAATAATAAACTGATGATCTTTGGGTTTGTGATGTCACAGAGCCAGTTCTTCAAAATGTATGGTCTTTTATTTTGAAAGGTCACTGACATTTAAGAAACTTCTATTTGATAAAGTAGAAACTGGACAGTATCTGTATCAGATTAGTCTGTTTAAAGAGGAAATAACAGCTTTAAGTGATAAAAATACCTGATGAACTCATCTAGAGCTGCAATGATTAGTTGATTAATCAATTAATCAATTAGTTGACAACTCAGAGTCATTTATATAGTACAAAATGTCCAAATTCTCTGGTTCCAGCTTCTCTTCTCTGATTATTTCCTGGTTTCTTTATTCTTCTATAATAATAAACTGATGAGTGAAACTTCACAGGATCTAGAACGGAACCCTGAGGAACCCCACATTTGATTTGACATCCATATATTCTGATAATCGATTAATCAATTTGAGTCATTTTTAAGTAGAAAATATCTAAATTCTCTGGTTCCAGCTTCTCTTCTCTGATTATTTCCTGGTTTCTTTAGTCTCTATAATAATAAACTGATGATCTTTGGACAAAAAAAGACATTTTAGGTTGAATCTTCAGCTTTTTACACCATTTAATGAACCAAACTACTGATCAATTAATTGTCTCAATAATTGATAGATTAATTAACTATTACAGCTCTATTTATTTCTGTTATTTTTTAATTTCTCTTGTTTTAACATTTTTTTGATGCCTTACAACCTGAAAACTTCAGTTAAAAAACTAATTTTAATAATAACAATGAATGTCTCTGGTAATCAATCATTTTAATAATCAATAAAACAGTAATCACCAACTAATCAATCGATTTTAGTCATTTATTTAACAAGAAAATGTCTAAATTCTCTGGTTCCAGCTTCTCTTCTCTGATTATTTCCTGGTTTCTTTAGTCTCTATAATAATAAACTGATGATCTTTGGGGTTTGTGATGTCACAGATTCTGTTCTTTTATTTTGAAAGGTCACTGACATTTGAGAAACTTATTAAAGGAGAAACTGAGGAGAAAAGAAAAAGGAGGAAAATAGACTTTAGGTTGAATCTTTAGCTTTTTGGGAAACACTGATCCACATTTTACACCATTTAATGAACCTAATCGATTCAGTAATCAATATTAATCAACTATTAGAATAATCGTTAGTGGCAGCCCTATTTACAGGTGTGTGTGTGTGTGTGTGTGTGTGTGTTTCAGGCCTACCTTCATTCAATGAGCATCATACACAGAGACCTCAACTCTCACAACTGCCTGGTTAAACTGGTACGTGACACGTTTTACCTGAAATGAATATTAAAACACAACAATCCTGTTATATAAGCAGATTATAACAGAGTTTATTAGAATATAGACCTGGGAAATAAAATATGATCAATATAGATCATCAATATTATAAGAAAAGTGTAGTTTCACTATAATTATATCATCGTATTTCTATTGATAATGGATCAATCATTGAATTAATTAACTTTAATATAAAGTGATCACATTCAGCCTTATTATCCTTAAAATTAAAAAGATAATTAATAATCATATAAACTATTATATTCTAGTTACATCACCACATCTACATTTATATATTAAATTAAAAAAATTAAAAGTAGGTCATTAAGCATAAAATACCCCTATATATATATATATATATATATAAACATCAAGCAATACAAATTGCTTGATGTTTAGTAATAGGTTTTTATTTTATTATTCAATTTAAATTTTTTTAAATTAAATTTATTTAATATAATATAATAAAATAATACAATTATTTTTTATTAAATTTTTATTAAATTTTATTTTTTTAATTTTATTTAATTTAGTATAATAAAATTAATAAAATGTATTTTATTTTATTATTAAATTTTAATTTTTTAAATTGATTTAATATAGTATAATAGAATTAATCAAATGTATTTTATTATTACATTTTATTTTTTTAATTACATTTATTTAATAATTTATTTATTTTATTATTAATTTTTAATTTTTTTAATTAAATTTATTTAATATAGTATAATAAAATAAATAAAATTTATTATTATTTTATTTATTTCTATTAAGTATAAATATTTTAATCCATTGGGAGATAATTGAGCTTATTTCAAGTTTTTTCTTGATTTTTAGTAAATTTATTTTTTATTTTTTATTTATAACTAGAACATATATTGATTGTATTATTGATAATTATTGATCATTTTTATTTATTATTAATAGCAACCAGGACAATCACTTTATATTAAATGAGTGGTTTATCTGTTAAATGATTCATTTATTGATCCATTATCAATAGAAATATGATGATTAGTAAAGAAACTATTGATATTATATTGAACTATTTTGTATTGATCATGTGGATATTGATGATATATTGATATATTTGTATCTATGCAGCATTTTTATTGAACCTATTGATATTTGATTGAATTATTGCCGATCAATATATTGATTATTTATATAATGAAACTCCTCCAGGACAACACGGGTGGTTGTCGCTGACTTCGGTTTATCTCGACTCATCGTTGAGGATAAAGTCAAACCTCCGCCTGAAAAAACACCAACGAAGAAGAGAGTTTTCCGTCGAGTGGACTGTAAAGAAGAGGTACACGGTGGTGGGGAACCCCTACTGGATGGCCCCGGAGATGCTGAACGGTGAGGAGGAGGGTGCAGGAGGAGGTGCAGGAGGAGGAGCAGGAGGAGGAGCATGGAAGCGCAGTCTGGGCATGTTAATGCAGTTAACTGCTGTGTTCTCTGGTTCAGGTAAAAGATACGATGAGAAAGTCGAGATTTTCTCCTTTGGAAGCCGGTCGCTGTGAGGTGAGAAACACTAGAAGTGATGTTTGGGGGGGTGTCTCCTCCGACCGACCGAAGCCTCCGCCGTCCTCCTAACACGAGCTCCTAGCCGACCTCCTCCGACCGACTACCACCTCCTCCTCCGTCCACCTCCTCCTACGCAGCCTCCTCCTACTCCGTCCTACCGACCTCCTCCGCCTCCTACGCCGAACTCATCCGCCGTACCACGCTCCGATCCGCCTCCTCCTAGCAGACTCAGCCGTCCTCCTCCAATCCTACCACCGACCTCGCGTCCGACCTCCTCCGTACCTACCGAGTAATCAGCCGTCCTACTAAGTCACCTCGCCGTCCTCCTCCTCCTCCTCCGACCGACCCTCCTACCAACCACCATCGCGTCCTCCTCCTCCTCCTCCTAGACCGAGATCGAGTCCTAACCGACCTACGCTACCTACCGACGCTCCTACCTAGCCAGCCTCCTCCTCCTCCTACCAGCCTCCTACCGACCTACTCCTCCTCCTAAGACCTAACCAGCCGTCCTAGACCGACCTCCTCCTCCTACGCAGTCCTCACCAGCCGACCTCCTCCTCCTCCTACCGTACCTCCGAGCCACCTTCCTACCGACCGACCTCCTCGCACCTCCTCCGACCTCCTCCTACCTCAGTCCTCCGCTGCCGAGCACCTCCTCCTAGCTCCATCCGAGCCACCTCCTACCACGTCATCCTCCGACATCCGCCGACCTCAGGCGCCTACCACGCTATCCTCCTCCGACCCTACCTACCTCCGACCAAGCAGCCTCCTACACCTACCTCCTCCCGTCCACATGCCTACCAGCCGTCATCCTACCGAACCTCCGACCTCCTCCTACGCTCCTACCACCTCCCTACCACCTCCTCCGACTCCTCCTCCTCCTACCTCCTCCAACCTCCTTCTCCTCCTCCTCCTACCAAAGCCAGCCGTCCTCCGCCGTCCTACCTCATCCGCCGTCCTACGCCTACCGACCGCCTACCACCACCTCCTATCCACCACCTCCGACGCTCCTACCGACCTCCTCGCCTCCTACCACCTCCTCCACCGACCACCTCCGCCAGCCTCCTACCCGACTCCTCCGTCCACCTCCACCGTCCTACCACCCTCCGACCACCTCCTCCTCCTCCTTCCTCCGCCTACCACCACCCGTCCTACCATCTCCTCCTACCACCACCTCCTACCACCTCCTCCTACCACCTCCGTCCTCCTCCCATCCTACCAACCTCCTCCTCCTCCACCTCCACCACCTCCTCCCCTCCTCCTACCACCTCCTCCTCCTCCCTCCTCCTCCGACCTCCTACCACCTCCACCCGCCTACCACCTCCTCCTACCACCTCCTCCTCCTCCTACCACCTCCTACCACCACCTCCTACCATCTCCTCCTACCCACCACTCCTCCTACCAACCTCCTCCTACCACCTCCTACCACCTCCTCCTACCACCTCCTCCTACCACCTCCTCCTCCTCCTACCACCTCCTACCACCTCCTCCTCCTCCTCCTACCACCTCCTACCACCTCCTCCTCCTCCTACCAACCTCCTACCACCACCTCCTCCTACCACCTCCTCCTACCACCTCCTACCACCTCCTCCTACCACCTCCTACCACCTCCTCCTCCTCCTACCACCTCCTACCACCACCTCCTCCTACCACCTCCTCCTACCACCTCCTACCACCTCCTCCTACCACCTCCTCCTCCTCCTACCACCTCCTACCACCACCTCCTCCTACCACCTCCTCCTACCACCTCCTACCACCTCCTCCTACCACCTCCTCCTCCTCCCACCACCACCTCCTACCTCCTCCTCCTCCTACCACCTCCTCCTACCTCCTCCTACCACCTCCTCCTACCACCTCCTCCTCCTCCCACCACCACCTCCTACCACCTCATCCTCCTCCCACCACCACCTCCTACCACCTCATCCTCCTCCCACCACCACCACCTCCTACCACCACCTCCTACCACCTCCTCCTACCACCTCCTCCTCCTACCACCTCCTACCACCACCTCCTACCACCTCCTCCTACCACCTCCTCCTCCTCCTACCACCTCCTACCACCACCTCCTACCATCTCCTCCTACCACCACCTCCTACCACCCTCCTCCTACCACCTCCTCCTCCTCCCACCACCACCTCCTACCACCTCATCCTCCTCCCACCACCACCTCCTACCACCACCTCCTACCACCTCCTCCTACCACCCTCCTCCTCCTCCTACCACCTCCTACCACCACCTCCTACCACCTCCTCCTACCACCTCCTCCTCCTCCTACCACCTCCTACCACCACCTCCTACCATCTCCTCCTACCACCTCCTCCTCCTCCCACCACCACCTCCTACCACCTCCTCCTACCACCTCCTCCTCCTCCTACCACCACCTCCTACCACCACCTCCTACCATCTCCTCCTACCATCTCCTCCTACCACCTCCTCCTACCACCTCCTCTTCCTCCTCCTCCTACCACCTCCTTATTTTCCTCCTCCTCCATGTCCTCCTCTTCCTCTTCTTCCTACTCCTCCTTCACCTCCTTCTCTTACTTTTCCTCCTCCTCTTCCTCCATCTCCTCCTTCTACACCTTCACTTCTCCTCCTCCACCACCTCCTCTTTTTCCTCTTTTCTCCTCCTCCTCTTCCTCCTCTTCTTTCTTCTCCTTTTTCTCCTCCTCTCCCTCATCCTCTTCCTTCTCCTCTTCCTCCTCTTGCTCTTAGTCCTCCTCTTCCTTCTCCTCTCCCTCCTTCTCCTCCTCCTCCTCTTGCTTAGTCCTCTTCCTCCTCCTTCTCCTCCTCCTCTTCCTTCTCTTCTTGTTCTTAGTCCTCCTTCCTCCTCCTCTTCTTTCTCTTCCTCCTTTTCTCCTCCTCATCCTCATCCTTTTCCTCCTCATCATCCTCCTGCTCTCAGTCCTCATCTTCTCTCTTCTCCTCCTCATCTTCCTTCTCTCTCCCTCCTCCTCCTCCTCCTCTTGCTTAGTCCTCTTCCTCCTCATCCTCCTCCTCTTCTTGTTCTTAGTCCTTCTTTCTCCTCCTCTTCCTCCTCCTCTTCTTTCTCTTCCTCCTTTTTCTCCTCCTCTTCCTCATCATTTTCCTCCTCCTCCTGCTCCTAGGGCTCCTCTTCTTTCTCCTCATCATCCTCCTCTTCCTCCTCCTCCTCTTCTTGTTCTTAGTCCTCCTTCCTCCTCTTCCTCCTCCTCTTCTTTCTCTTCCTCCTTTTCCTCCTCCTCATCATCCTCCTGCTCTCAGTCCTCATCTTCTTTCTCCTCCTCCTCCTCCTCTTCCTTCTCCTCTTCCTCCTCATCCTCCTCCTCTTCTTGTTCTTAGTCCTTCTTTCTCCTCCTCTTCTTTCTCTTCCTCCCTTTTCTCCTCCTCTCCCTCATCCTCTTCTTCCTCCTCCTCCTGCTCCTAGGCCTCCTCTTCTTTCTCCTCCTCTTCCTCCTCCTCTTCCTCCTCCTCATGCTCCTCCTCTTCCTCCTCTTCCTCCTCCTCAATATCTAAATTCATTGATAAGCTGATAAAAACATCACTAGTTGTTTTTCTCTGCTCCTCCTGCTGTGATATTTGTATATTTGTGACATCACAAGTCCTTCCTCCTCCTGCTCCTCCTCCTCCTCCTGCTCCTCCTGCTCCTCCTCCTCCTCCTGCTCCTCCTGCTCCTCCTGCTCCTCCTGCTCCTCCTCAGATCATCGGTAAGGTCTACGCTGATCCCGAGTGCCTCCCCAGGACGTTGGACTTTGGTCTGAATGTGGTGAAGTTTGTGGAGAAGTTTCTTCCTGATGATTGTCCTGCAGCCTTCTTCCCTCTGGCTGTGGCCTGTTGTGACCTCACACCCGACACCCGGTGAGCAGCTGCTGTTATTCTGACAATCAATAATCGATCAATAACTGATAATAGAGCTGCTTCCTTATGGAGAAGAAATAACAAATAATATTGATAAATAATAAATGAAGAAATAATAAATCAACAGCATTTTTTGTCAATATTGGAAAAAAAAAACTTGAAAACAAATGTTATATTAAATTAAATATAAAATTATATTATTAAATTAAATATAAAATTATATTATTAAATTAAATATAAAATTATATTATTAAATTAATTATAAAATTATATTATTAAATTAAATATAAAATTATATTATTAAATTAAATATAAAATTATATTATTAAATTAAATATAAAATTATATGATTTAATTAATTATAAAATTATATTATTAAATTAAATATAAAATTATATTATTAAATTAAATATAAAATTATATGATTTAATTAATTATAAAATTATATTATTAAATTAAATATAAAATTATATTATTTAATTAATTATAAGATTATATTATTTAATTAAATATAAAATTCTATTTAATTAAATATAAAATTATATTATTTAATTAATTATGAAATTATATTAAATGAATTATAAAATTATATTATTAAATTCAATATAAAATTATATTATTGAATTAATTATAAAATTATATTATTAAATTAAATATAAAATTAAGTTATTTAATTAATTATAAGATTATATTATTTAATTAAATATAAAATTCTATTTAATTAAATATAAAATTATATTATTTAATTAATTATAAAATTATATTATTGAATTAAATATAAAATTGTATTATTTAATTAATTATAAAAATTCTATTATTAAATGAATTGTAAAATTCTATTATTTAATTAAATATAAAATTATATTATTTAATTAATTATAAAATTATATTATTATTGTTGATTATTAATTGATTAATTGTTGCAGCTCCAGAATATAAACATGTTAAAGTTGTAGAAACAGAAACAACCTGGAGATTATTTCCTGTTTCTCTACCTGGTCAGACTGGTTCTAACCTCAATACCCTCCCTGCTCCTCCTGCTCCTCCTCCTCCTGCTGCTCCTCCTGCTGCTGCTCCTCCTCCTCCTGCTGCTCCTCCTCTTCCTGCTGCTGCTCCTCCTCCCTTTTTTCCTCCTCTTTCTCCTCCTCCTCCTCCTCCTGCTGCTCCTCCTCTTCCTGCTGCTGCTCCTCCTCCCTTTTTTCCTCCTCTTTCTCCTCCTCCTCCTCCCCCCCTATTTTTTCTCCTCCTCCTTCTCCTCCCTTTTCTCCTGCTCCTCCTCCTCCTGCTCCTGCTCCTCCTGCTCCTCCTCCCTTTTCTCCTCCTCCTGCTCCTCCTGCTCCTCCTCCTCCTCCCTTTCTCCTGCTCCTCCTCCTCAGTCCTCCTTTCCAGAAGCTGGAGGACTGTTTTGCAGCTCTGTCTCTGAACCAGGAGTTGGGGATCCCTCTCCCTGCTGAACTGGACCTCCTCCACCAGAGTCTGAGCCAGCTCCACTGGCCCAGAGACCAGTCCCCGTCCCCGGGTCCGGACCAGAACCAGGACCAGACCCAGACCCAGACCCCTGCCACCTCCTCCCCTCCTCCTCCTCCTCCTCCTCCGGACTGCTCCTCCTCTGATCTGCTGCACTAACTTCACCAGTGAAGCTGGCGAATCAGAGGTAGCAGGAACTGATGTAGAGCCAGGAAGCTGCAACCTGATTGGATGAAACATTCAAGGAAACAAGTGTTAATTACTTATTTTTTCTATTTTTAACCCCAGACCGGGTTCTACTAATGTTTACTGTGTACAGAGCATCTTTATAACGATGGAAGAAGCTTTTTTTATCCATGTGAGCAGAGTTTTAGGGGTTTTCTGGCTCCGGAGCTGTTTTTTTTGTGGAATTCACAGACGTCAACATGTGACTGACGTAAACAGGAGGCGGAGCTTTGCTGGAAATAAACAAACATAAACAAACAAACATGTGTGACCTGAGGCGGAGAAAACACACGTTGAACCTGAATAAACTCACCACTAAGCAGTGAAACGGTTTGATTTTGAGACTCAGATTTCCTTCATTAAGATGTTGAATTAACAGGAATCAGATTATTTGCAGCATAAAGTTTTATTTGAAGTTTTTCACGTCCCTCATTATATATATTTGTGGTTTAAGAAGATAAAATCATCTCCTTTTCTTTACTTTTTCTCCAGAGATCTAGAAAAAACAGGTCGTTTACAATAATATAATAATAAATAATTATAATATTATAATAAAGCTGCAACTACTGATTATTCTAATAGTCAAAGATCATCAGTTTATTATTATAGAGACTAATGAAAGAGAGAAAAGAAGCTGGAACCAGAGAATTTGGACATTTTCTACTTTAAAATGACTTGAATCCATTAATCAATTATAAAAATAGTTTGTGAAATCAAATGTGGGGTTCCTCAGGGTTCCGTTCTAGATCCTGTGAAGTTTCAGTTCATTATTATAGAAGATTAAAGAAACAGGAAATAATCAGAGAAGCTGGAACCAGAGAAAATTGAAATCAATTAATCAATTAACAGCAACTAATTAATTAATCGAGCAGCTCTAATTGACAGATTCTAAATTGCATCATTTTAATTTTGCAGCAACAGTTTCAATAATTGCTAAACGAACTATTCTGATTAATCAGTGAGTCAATTAATCTATTGATTATTGAAATGATTAATCAATTATTTGTTTGGTTTATAAAACATTGTAAAAAAGAAGATTCAACCTAAAATATCTATAAAAAAAACAGAAAATTATCAATTAGTTTCCAATTAATCTGACAGCATCTAATCAATTAATCATTGCAGTTCAATTAGACTTTTCTATATATGTATTTTACATTTTAATCTCACAGTTTTGACTTTTAATCAGATTTTTCAATCAAACTTATGAGAAAAAAGTAAAAAAAATGAGATGTGATTAAATAAATAATGCACAGTTAGATTAATCTATTGATTATTGAAACGATTAATCGATTAGTTCATAAAATAATCAGATAATTTGGACATTTTCTTATTAAAAATCACTTAAACTTATTAATAGATTAATAAAATAGTTGGTGATTAATATAATAAAGTTGAAAACTAATCAATTAATGGTTGCAGCTCTACATCACAGCTGTTTATTATTTATTTATTTAACATCTAAATCTTCCTCATCATCAAAAAAACAACAATTAAAATCGAATTTCTTCGATTTGGGACCTTTTTAAATTCACTGATTTGATGAATCGACCATAAAAAATCAACTTTGTACAGAAGAACTGGATGAAATTCTCTGTTTTTTTGCTTATAAATTGTATATAATTGTAAATATTCTGCCTCTAATAGGATTTCATCATTTTCTAATGGGAACTTTAGATAGATACGTAGATTTGTAGACATTTCCTTAACAATGGACGTTTTTACCTTTATTTATATATATATATATATATATATATATATATATATATATATATATATATATATATATATATATATATATATAGTGTTTCATAAATAAACTGATGAAAGTTGACTTTTACTCATCATTTTTAATTTTTTTAGTGAAACCTTTGTTAATAACCAACTCTGTATATAAAGAAAAAGACTGAAATCACTGAAATGATCAATAGATAAATTCATTAATTACTAAATATTCGCTGTTTCTTATTCTTTAGTCTTTTTATGACTTTCTGATCATTTCTAAATATTTATTTTTTTTACTTTTATTCAGAATTAATTGACATTTTTTACTATTAACACCTGCAGCTTTAAGAATCCAAGCTGGTTAATGTCTTATTTTAATTTTTGGTTTAATTTTGTTCATTAAATTCGGTTCTTTGTGAATTAATTTCTGGGGATAAATGGGAAATAAAATCAGATTCATCTGTTTTCTGCTCCCCTTCATTCTACGTCAGAGAACTTTAGTGTTTTTAGACAAAAAATAAGTTTTTTTCTCGTTTTATAGCTGAATGAAGCATTAATTTAATGATAAATTGCTGTTTTCTGAAGTCACCAACAGGGGGCGCTGCTGCAAAGAGAAAATCCTGCTCTGATGTGTTTTGCTGTATAAAGAGAATAATCCACTGATCTGTAGCATCAGATGTTTTTATTTCAGTCTCAGCAGTAAAAAATCTGCCGTTTCTACAAACCCACATCCAACAACAGCATTTAGAACACGATGGAAATAAAATAATAAAATAACAGCACAGTGAAGGAAATGATCCCAGCTGGAACATCTGGACTGATTCTCACTAACTGGACAGGTGACAGGTGAGATGAGGTGAAACCTGCAGCTGTTTTATTCAAAGATGCAGAAACAAGTTTCCACCAGTGGCGTCATTTCAGTTTAAGGCAGCGACTCACCATCCTAGGGTTAGAAAAAACTGCTAATTAGACATTTTGATGCACATTTGAGAGTAAAATCAAGAAGCTATAGACTGTTTTTATCATATTTTTATATTTTACCCCATGGTTTTTATTTTTTTTTTGTTAACCTTTTCCTCATATGTATGACATTTTTTATGTTTTTGTATTTTGCCTAATTTTTTTATTTTTATCCAATAATTTTTTTAGCTTTTTTCATATTTTTTTTTTTTTATCTAATATTTTAACCTTTTTTTCATCATATTTTTTTATCCAATACTTTCATATTTTTGACCTTTTTTATATTTTTGTATTTCGCCTTATTTTTTATTTTTATCCAATAATTTTGACCTTTTTTCTCATATTTAGCTTTTTTCATATTTTTGTATTTTGCCTCATATTTTTGATTTTTATCTAATATTTTTTACATTTTTTCTCATATTTTTTTTTTAATATTTTGCTTATATTTTTTATTTTCCTCACATCTTTTTTATTTTTATCTAATATTTTAACCTTTTTTCCTCATATTTTTTATCTAATACTTTCATATTTTTTACCTTTTTTCTCATATTTTTATATTTTGCCTTATTTTTAATTTTTATCCAATAATTCTGACCTTTTTTTCTCATATTTAGCTTTTTTTCATATTTTTGTATTTTGCCTCATATTTTTTTATTTTTATCTAATATTTTTGACCTTTTTTTCTCATTTTTTAATATTTTGCTCATATTTTTTATTTTCATCTAATTATTTTTGACCTTTATTCTCATATTTTTGACTTTCTATGTCATTTTTGTATTTTACCTCATAGTTTTAATTTTTTACCTAATACTTGTTTTACTTTTCTAACATTTTAATATTTTTCTAATATTTTTTTAAACATTTTTTTGTATTTTGCCCTATATTTTTTTATTTTTCTCTAATAATTCTGACCTTTTTTCTTATATTTTTGCCTTTTTATGTCAGATTTTTGTATTTTACCTCACATTTTATATATATTTTTTATAATTTTAACTCCACATGTTAGTGGACAAATCTGCTTCAGTGAGAAATAATCTCAATAATAATGTTTTTTATTAAAAATGCTCAAAAAACCACGTTGAACACAAACCAAACCAGCTTCAAAATCCTGTTTTTGCTCCTTTTTTGCTGAAATGACTCTTTTCAACCTCCATTTGTTGCAGCAAATCCTGTTTTCTGGGCCGAAAATAGAAGGAAACAGGAAAATTCCTGTGGAGTTTCCATCTGTCAGTGAAATGCAGCAGAGGATTCAAATGATTTTACCTTAAAACACATAAAACGACGCCTCTGGTTCACATCGACATGCATCCGTGGGGTTTTTTAATGAATTTCATCAAACTTTGGGCTGTTTTTTGTCTTTTTGCAGAGACGGAAGCGACTAGTTTGAGTCCACACACACACACACACACACGCACACACACGCACACACACACACACTCTGCAGAGGAAGACGTTCTCCAACTTTCGTCCGTCCCATGTTTTCGTGGCAGTGTTTGCTGCTGCTGCTTCTTCTTCTTCTTCTCTTTTATTTCCTGTCACTCCTTAACCTGTAGAAGATGATGTTTCCATGACGACAAACCAAAAAGATAAAAAGAAATTACATTCAGACGCATCGTGCTAAGGCAAAAACATGTTTTTGAGCTGGAAGTCGTCGCTTCCTGTTGCTTTTTTCTTTAACCTCCTGATTCTTCGTCCTTTCTCGGTTATTTTCTGGACATTTTCAAGAAAAAAACGAAAAGAAAAGCGTCTTTTTCTACATCCGTGACCTACGCGTCGCTCCCTCGGCTCAGCCAGCAGCCAATCAAATCACACTGGAGCGTTTACCACCTTTAACAGGTGGAAGTTTAGAAAAAATGGAAATTTACAAAAGAGAAAAAAAGAAAGTTATGAACATTTCCCCATTTCCACCATTTTTTCATCCAAAATCATATATATCAAATATGAATATTGAAGATTCTCCTGGTTTCTCGTCTCCTTCCTTCCTTCCTAATCGTGAAAATCCATAAACTAAGAATAAAAAGGAAACGCAGGGAGCAGCAGTTCAGTCGGAGTCTTTCTCTGGAGTCAAACCGCTTCCCGACTCCTTTAGAAACCGCTTCGGTCCGTTAAAACAGATCCAGGTTCTGAGAGGTTTCAGGGGGTCCCGGTTCAGGCCCCGGGGGTCCCGGCCTGCTGCTGCTGCTGCTGCTGGCCCATCAGGGGGTCCCCGCCGCCCTCGGGGTCCTCGGGGACCCGGACCGGACCGGGGTGGTCCGCCTCGGCCGTGATGACGATGGTGTTCTCGTCCACCAGCTCACAGCCGGGGTTGGAGAAGGCGGAGAGGGGCAGCGTGATCCGCTGCAGCTCCCGCTCATAGACCCGCTGGGACCGCTGCCGCTGGAGGTCACGACCCCTACAGGAGGTCAAATACACACACAGGTTAATTAAAGGGGCCTTCAAATTACAAGACAGGAAGGAAAGTTGTCCCATATTCAGAAAATAAGAATATTTCAAAATAAAAGACAATATTGATTAATGTAATAGTTGGATTTTAATTTAGTCACTGATCAATAATTCATATTTCCATCAGGAGCTGAAGTTTTCTCCTGTTTAATAAACCATTTAATAAACTAAACTATTTTATCTCCACATTTCTGTGAAGAAACAGGAAGTGGAACCCATGTTGCTGTTACATTAATAGTAATCGATTAATTGATTTGAGTCAATTTTAAAAAGAAAATGTCTAAATTCTCTGGTTCCAGCTTCTCTTCTCTGATTATTTCCTGTTTCTTTAATCTTCTATAATAATAAACTGAAACTTCACAGGATCTAGAACGGAACCCTGAGGAACCCCACATTTGATTTGACAAACTATTTTTATAATTGATTAATGGATTTGGGTCATTTTTCAATAGAAAATGTCTAAATTCTCTGGTTCCAGCTTCTCTTCTCTGATTATTTCCTGTTTCTTTAGTCTCTATAATAATAAACTGATGATCTTTGACTATTAGAATAATCAGTAGTTGCAGCTTTATTATAATATTATAATTATTTATTATTATATTATTGTAAACGACCTGTTTTTTCTCGACCTCTGGAGAAAAAATACAGTAAAAGTGATGATTTCTAGATCCTGTGAAGTTTCAGTTTATTATTATAGAGACTAAAGAAACCAGGAAATAATCAGAGAAGAGAAGCTGGAACCAGAGAATTTAGACATTTTCTACTGAAAAAATGACTCAAAATCTATTAATTGATTTTCAAAATAGTTGTTGATTAATGTAATAGTTGCAACTAATCAATTAATCGACTAATCATTGCAGCTCTAGATGAGTTCATCAGGTATTTTTATCACTTAAAGCTGTTATTTCCTCTTTAAACAGACTAATTTCTACTTTAACAAGAGGAAGATTCTCAAATATCAAAGACCTTTCAAAATAAAAGACAAGACATTTTGAAAAACTGACTCTGTGACATCACAAACCCAAAGATCATCAGTTATTATTATAGAGACTAAAGAAACCAGGAAATAATCAGAGAAGAGAAGCTGGAACCAGAGAATTTAGACATTTTCTACTTAAAATTGACTCAAATCAATTAATCAATTAACAGCAACTAATTAATTAATCAACTTCTAATTGACAGATTCTAAAATTGCATCTTACATTTTAATTTTTTGCAATAATTGATAAGTAAAATAATCTGATTTAATATCTATTCTTTTAATTCTAGTCTATTCTAATCTATTATTATTCATTGATTATCTATTGAAGTCTATTCTGTTCTAAACAACAATGAGTATAATATACTGTTTATACTTTAAGTACATTTTGCTGATACTTTTATCTAAGTACTACTATCTTGTATTTCTACTTTCATCTAAAGGCTGTGATTTCATCTCCTGTGATGCTGAGTTATTGTATTTATTTGTTTATTCACCAGGTTTATTCCCACTGATAAATGTGTTGTGACCAGTAACCAACACATGAATCATCCAATCAGCATCAAAGCTGTGATAAAAGCTGTTCTGCTGCTGCTGCTGCTTCATATCAGCTGTTAGAAATAGAATCCGGCGTCTGGAGGTAATCAGCTGATCAGCTGTGACAGTTCTGTCTTTATTCTCTAACAAAGACAATCACAGGCTCCTGGTTCCCACCGTTTACAGCACAACATCCAGATGACGACACGTTGCTAGGAAACAAACGAGCATAACGAACCCTAACGAGTCCTCCGGATGTTTTACAGCTGCTTTTAAAGCTGGAAACAGAAAATGGAATATTTAAACTCATCTGTAAATTCTTATTTTATTGAACCCGACTGTTAAATAATGAATAAATAGTTTCTTTAATTAAATACAACTTTAGCCTCAGGTTTGTTGTTAGTTAATTAATCAATTACATTAATTAACAACTGTTTTAATAATAGATTACGAAGAAAATGTCCAAATTCTCTGGTTCAAGCTTCTAAAATCAGAGTTTTTCTGTTTCTTTTTCCTCATTAAATGTAAAAATCTTCCTGAGTTCATCAGGAATTAATTATCTTTAATTATAAACGATTGGTTCCTTAAACGTGTGAAGTATGACATCCTGCTTTATTTAATTAATTAATCAACT
>CM060473.1:27156606-27301606 GCA_030544235.1 Lepturacanthus savala
TAAAAACTAATCGTTTGCAGCTCTACTATTATAAATATATGAATATAATCAGCTACTATACATTGAATTTGAATAAACTAATTGATTAATCGTCTCAATAACTGATTAATCAGATTAATATATGCATGTATTCTGCAGTTAATCATATTTTGACGTCTTACAACCTGGAAGCTTCAATTAAAGAACATTAATTTTAATATTAATGATAAATAGAGGTTGTTTTTACCTGTTAGTGAGTCAGGATACATGTTCACATCATAATCTCTGGTCGTGTTGATCCAGTTGAGACAAGTCAGTCCAGAGGAGGAGGCTTGTTGTTCTCCTCTGTATCCAACACCAGTGGAGCTGATGCAGCCTGGAAAAACACAGAAAAACACCAACAACTCATGCATTTAATACGAAGATGACTAAACAGATGGAAAGCGGGTATTTTTGCATGCAAATTAAGTGTTTTCGGTTTAAAAAAAAACACATAAAACGACAGAAATGAGCGAAAAACACAAGGCAGAGAGCAGCAAAGGATGGATCAGGTTACCTCTGAGGTTTCCATTAGATGAAGCGTCCACACACGTTAGAAACAGCAGGAAAACGTGCAGGGAAACAGGCGTCCTGCACAGCTTGCAGCTGCAAGGGAGGAGGAGGTGCAGGAGGAGGTGCAGGAGGAGGTGAAGGAGGAGGTGAAGGAGGCCCACATGTCGCAGCTGGACGTCCCACAACCTATAGAAGCAATCCGCAGATAAATGCATATGAGGAGTGTGTGTGGTGTTTAAAATGGAGGAAGAGTGTGTGCTGACAGCATCACACACACACACACACTCTCACACACACACTCACACACACTCTGCGCTTGCAGCCTCAGTCTTGTTTTTGTCAGCTTCGCTTTCTTCATAAACAACTTGAGTGGGAGGAGGAGGAGGAGGAGGAGGAGGAGGAGGAGGAGCAGGAGGAGGAGGAGGAGGAGGAGGAGGAGGAGCAGGAGCTGCTGTTTGCTGCAGGAGCCGCAGGGGTCCTAAACACACACCATGTTACACACACACACATTTAAAAAATAACACACACACATCATAAAAACACACACACAGAAAACACTGACTTCATTATCTTTGTCTTTTATTTTCACCAAGTTTAATTTCCTGTCATTTCCTATTAAAACATCACGTGATTTCTGTTTTATTTAAAAATGCAAAGTCATTATTTCCCATAATAAAAGAACAAGAAACAACTGCCGACAATTGATAATCAATGAATCTATCGATTATTAGAACCATTATTATTACCTGCTTTATAAAACGGGGGTAGGAAAATGCAATTATTGTTTTACTGTTCATCAACCAAACAAACTAATCAATCAGTTCAATAATCAATAGATTAATCAGAATACGACAACTCTGATTCATCTATCAATATCGAAATGATTGAATCGATTAATCGATTAATTGTTTGGTTCAGAAACCAGAGAAGCTGGAAACAGAGAGTTTGGACAAAAATGACTCAAATCAATTATTCAATTATATTAATCAATTAATCAATTAATCAATAAATCAACTAATCGCTGCAGCTCTACTAATATTTAAATATATGAATATAATTAGTAGTAGTAGTTTTAATATTTGTGTTTCCATTATAAAATCTCAGGTTTGATATTTTTACACCATTTTATGACTAATAATCATCTTTATAATCAATATAATGATCAATTAATGATCAATTATCAGTTTGGTTCAATGATTGATTCTTGTCTTGTTCCTAAATAAACTTTGATGATTCTATAACTTATAGTTTAGTTGTTTTAGTCTCCTGATCTGAGAGTGTGTGTGTGTGTGTGTGTGTGTGTGTGTGTGTGTGTGTGTGTGGTGTGTGTGTGTGTGTGTGTGTGTGTGGGTGTGTGTGTGTGTGTGTGTGTTGTTGTGTGTGTCAGACTTCTCTCTGGTTCCAGATTAACTCTCCAACAGAATCCTGCTCCTTTTTGGAGGTGGAGGAGGTGAAGGAGGAGGTAGAGGAGGTGGAGGAGGAGGAGGAGGAGGAGGAGGACGCCTCCACCACCACCTCCTCCTCTTTCTCTGCCTCCTCTTGCCCCCCTTCTCCTCCTCCTCCTTCCTTCGCCTCCACATCCACCTCCTCCCACCTCCTTCTCCTCCTCCTCCTCCTCCTCCTCCACCGCCTCCACCGCCACCTCCTCCACCTTCATCTCCTCCTCCTCCACCTCCTCCACTTCCTTTCTCCTCCTCCCTCCACATCCACCTCCTCCACCTCCTTCTCCTCCTCCTTCCTCCACCTCCTCCACCTTCATCTCCTCCTCCTCCTCCTCCACCTCCTCCACCTCCTTCTCCTCCTCCTCCACATCCACCGCCTCCACCTCCTCCTCCTCCTCCTCCACCTCCTCCACCTTCATCTCCTCCTCCTCCACCTTCATCTCCTCCTCCTCCTCCTCCACCTCCTCCACCTCCTTCTCCTCCTCCTCCACATCCACCGCCTCCACCTCCTCCACCTGCCTCCTCCTCCACCTCCTCCACCTCCTTCTCCTCCTCCTCCACATCCCACCTCCTTCTCCTCCTCCTCCTCCCTCCTCCACCACCTCCTCCACCTTCATCTCCTCCTCCTCCTCCTCCTCCTCCTCCACCTCCTCCACCTCCTTCTCCTCCTCCTCCTCCTCCTCCTCCACCTCCTCCACCTTCATCTCCTCCTCCCACCTCCTCCACCTCCTCCTCCTCCACCTCCTCCTCCTCCTAGTTTTTTATGTTTTTGGCCTTAAGCCACTGATAAAGCAGCAGGATTCTGTTGGAGAGTTAATCTGGAACCAGAGAGAAGTCTGAGTCACACACACACACACACACGTACACACACACACACACACACACACACACACACACACACACACACACACACACTCAGGGCTGTTGTAGCTGCCTTGTTTCCTGTTTCCATAGTTAATCATTTAATTTGTAGGACACAGAAACCAATAGAGACACTGGAGGCTTTTATTGAAGCAGATGGTCAGTTTACACTTTACACACATTCCTCCTTTTATTTTGAAAGGGGATTTTCCAGCTGTGTTCTCAAGGTTAAAGCAGCAGCAGCAGAAGAAGAAGAAGAAGTCTGAATAAAAGTAAAACTGCTTCAAGTCTTACATGAAATAAGGTCTGATCTCCTCTGTCATGTTACTGAAACCTTGTTGAACACAAGCTGTTTAGAAATAGCTGTAGTTGTGATGTCACAACAGGAGCTTCCACCTCCTCCTGGACTTTTATTCTGTTTCTCAGACTGACCTCAGCTCTCTGAGGGGGCGGGGCATATGCGACAGCAATCAGCCAATCACAGCAGAGTGGGCGTTTCTTTAGGAGGGGGAGGGGTTTGTGTGTGAGAAGGCGACTGTATTGCTGCTATAAATATAAATTATAGGTGCTTTTGGATTATTAAAAAGATGCAAACCACAAATATGTCCCCCTTTAAATAACATTATATTAAATATGTGTTGCGTAGTGTCAGTCTGGTCTTGTTTTAAGTTTTAAATGAAGTATTTTTATCAATTTATCAGTAATTTTGTATATTTTTTGCAGTATTCTACTTTAGTTTCTCTATAACAGCAACATAAATAGATTCTGACTCTTCTGTAGTCACCTCACATGTTGTAGATTTATTCTAACACCAGGGTTTAACTACAATAACCTTTGTGTTTGTAGAGATATTTAACATTTATTATCATTTATAGCAGGAAAACTGATAAATAAACCTTGGTGTTAAGTGATTAAACTTGTAGACCTCGTTTTCAAGGACTCAGGCGATGTTCATTTATCTTAATGTGGGACAAAGTTCAGCTCCATTTGCAGTGAAGTCATTTATCCAGTCGTCATTTCGCTCAGACTGGATGACGGTGACGTCCTGCATCATTCATGGATTAGTCAGTGTGTGGGTTTAGTGGCAGCTTGTTGTGTTGTTGTCTGCAGCTTCTCTCACACGCGTGTTAATGTCATAAAGCAGCAGCAGATGTTCACGTTGGCTGGAAAACCTGCAGCAGAAATTACAGGAATGAATCACTACAACAGCCTCCGTGTCACAGCTGTTACATAAGCTACAGGCAATGGAAACCACACTTAAAAAACATGGAGATCTGCTTGTTTGCATGTGTTTATTCTAATAATATGCCAAGCAAATAAAACTATTGTCAAGATTCAACCTAAAATGTCTTTTTTAGTCCAAAGATCATCAGTTTATTATTATAGAGACTAAAGAAACCAGGAAATAATCAGATTTAGAGGCTAGAATCAGAGAATTTGGACATTTTCTACTTAAAAATGATTCAAATCCATTAATAGATCAAATCAGTTGGTGATTAATATAAAAGATGTCAATTAATGGACTAATTGTTGCAGGAAACACGTTTATCTGCTGTGAATTTGGTCATTTTAACATGAGGGTCTATGGGGTTTCACTGGTTTCTGGAGCCTCTAGTGGACATTTGAGGAACTGCAGTTTCTGTCTTTTATGTATTGGTTTAATTTGGTCTTGACTGGTCAGACATTTATTTTATTGGGCTAATAAATAAAAAAATATTCTGTTTATTTTGTCCACAAACCAACTCCTTATTGACTTTCTGAATAAATGTTATATATTGTGATATAAAAATATCTACAATATTGGTGTAAAATGGTTTAGAATGTGGATCAGTGTCTCCAAAAACTGAAGATTCAACCTAAAATGTCTTTTTTAGTCCCAAAGATCATCAGTTTATTATTATAGAGACTAAAGAAACCAGGAAATAATCAGAGAAGAGAAGCTGGAACCAGAGAATTTAGACATTTTCTTCTTAAAAAATGACTCAAATCGATTAATCAATGAGTAAAATCGTTGGCGACTAATTGATTAATTGACTAATTGTTGCAGCTCTGATGTTTTCATCAACGTGAACCATCTTTCTGCTCAATAAAACATTTATTCTTGGATTTTCATGTACAGTGAACTTCAAGCTGCTGTGAAAATCTTATTTCAGATCTTAATTTCTATGAAATATATATAAAATATGAGGGAACAGTAATATAATCTCATTTATTAAGTATGTTAAGAGGAAAATGTATGAAGTTATTTGTACTCAGACCATCAAATGTGGTCTAGAAATTTGAAAATAATCAGATTTGAGAAGCTGGAACCAGAGAATTTGGACATTTTCTTCTTAAAATTAACTCAAAATGATAAAGTGGATATGAAAATAGTGACGATTAATTTAAAAGTTGGCGACTAATCGATTAATCAACTAATTGTTGCAGCTCTATTTTTAAATAAACTGCAAAAACTGAAATCGGATCAGGTGTAAACATCTTGTTTTTGATATAATTAGTCCAATATTAAATGATCTTATTCCACTGAGAGATATTTGAGCTTATTTCAAGTTTTTTTCTTGATTTTTAAAGTCTCGTTTCCTTTAAAACAAGATGAATTGACTGAAATCAGAAGTTGTAACTAAATACTGGACTGATTGCACCAAGAACCAGATAGTTAATGGTGTAAAATGCTTCAGGTTCATGTTTAACAGGAACAAACATCAGTATCCAGTGACGTGTGGATAGTTTTGTGCTGCACAGCAACCAACACGTCTGTCACATCCACAACCTCAGACCTCAGGAGGCTGGAAAAATGGATGTTTATCCAGGCAGAAGGTTTTCTAATGGAGCATTAGTGTGTTCTAGGTGTTCCCTGGTGGGAGAAGTAGTCGATTCTACCAGATGCTGCTGCTACTGCTGCTGTTATTACTGCTGCTGCTACTATTATTACTGCTGCTGCTGCTGCTGCTGCTGCTGCTGTTATTACTGCTGCTGCTGCTGCTGCTGCTACTGTTATTACTGCTGCTGCTGCTGCTGCTACTACTGCTGCTGCTACTGCTTGCTACTGTTATTACTGCTGCTGCTGCTGCTACTGCTGCTGCTGCTGCTACTGCTGTTATTACTGCTGCTGCTGCTGCTGTTATTACTGCTGCTGCTGCTGCTGCTGTTATTACTGCTACTGCTGCTGCTACTGCTGCTGCTCGCTGCTACTGCTGTTATTACTGCTGCTGCTGCTGCTGCTGCTACTGTTATTACTGCTGCTGCTGCTGCTGCTGCTACTGTTATTACTGCTGCTGCTGCTGCTGCTGCTACTGTTATTACTGCTGCTGCTGCTGCTGCTGCTGCTGCTGCTGCTGCTGCTGCTGCTGCTGCTGCTGCTGCTGCTACTGCTGCTGTTATTACTGCTGCTGCTGCTGCTGCTACTGCTGCTGTTATTACTGCTGCTGCTGCTGCTTGCTACTGCTGCTGTTATTACTGCTGCTGCTGCTATTACTGCTGCTGCTACTGTTATTACTGCTGCTGCTGCTGCTGCTGCTGCTGTTATTACTGCTGCTGCTGCTGCACAGTCAAAAATCTGAGAAAAAAGGTCCAAATTATTAAATAAAAAATAAAAACTATGAGGTAAAATACAAAAATATGACATAAAAAGATGTGTTTGACATATTTATTGAGCATTTTAAAAGCAGAAGTGATTTTTCTCTCAAATTTCACCAGGTTGCTGCATTTAAATTGACATTTTTCACGTTTTTTTTCCCTAGGATGGTGAGTTTCTGCTTTAAACTGAATCCTGTGACTTCTGAACATCAACGTCTGCTGCTGCTGTGGGGAAACAGAAGAAACAGACAGAACCTGAGGCTGTTCAGGTGCAGACGACTCTACCTGGATCACATGTGGTTATTAAACAATAACCAACAAAGCTGCAGAACTTATAAGATATTTGTTTCGCAGGAAAAAAAAGGTTTTAAGTAAATATTCTCCACCTGAGGGTTTATTCTCTGCAGGTAATAATATCGCTGGATGAAACTGGCTGTAAGATACTTAAGGAGAAAAGCCTTTTCATTTCATTTATAAGCTAAAAACAACATATTCATGTTATTTAGAATATGTAAAAAAATAAAACGATAAAGGTTCAAGAGAAAAAACAAGCAAAAAGAAGCAGGAAGAAGTTTTAAACCTATATGATCCTACTGATAGTAATGTAATGTTCATTCATACCAGTCATATTAATGACAATAATAATTATATTAATGTAATACACTTTAGTGTCAAACTCAATTTAGAGCCATTTAACCTAAAGTGGAATTAAACCAGTAAAAAATAACATAGAAATAACAACATTTCTCCTCATTTCTATGTAATTTTATGGGAGTTCTCATGCTGTAATAATATTCACCACCAGAGGGCGCCATTAAAAAGAGGAAGACTAGTTTATTTCCTTTAAATGGTCAGAAGGTCAAACTCAGAGGTCGGCACCAATTAACCAACCAAGTATTTAATTGATATAATTAAAAATAAGCTTATTTTAGGTATAAATCCTAATAGTGAAACATGTGTTGCATCCTGTTTTTAAGACCATTTTAAGAGCTCATTTTAGCAGAGATGCTAATTAATATCAACATGTTTTAGGGTTAATTAGTCATATATTAATCTGAAATGTTGAGTTTAAAATACAAATGACTTGTATAATATAATCATGCTGTGTGATATAGATTATTCTCTTTTTTGTTCTCTTTTCTATATGAATTATTCATGATCCCAGACAATAATTCTAAACTTTTACATTAATTTTAAGCATTTCCATTCGTCTTGATCTAAATTATAAGAATGCTGTTAAATTCATGTGTGAAACATGTAAAAGCACATTAATATTCAGGTTTTTACTTTCTACATTCAAGAATATAGTGATTCATTACATTTGTAGCTTGTGATGACTATTTTCTGCATTAAGTAACATGAAATGCATTTCAGTTCATCATTTTTCAATAATTCTATATTTATATTCTATAATTTATTTATATACTAATATTTTGATTTTGTAATATTTAGTATTTTGCACTGAAAGGGAAAATATCTCCAATTTCATGCTACAAAATATTATAAAATGACAATAACGGGAATTCTGGTTCGGCATTAAGAACAGATATTTGATATATAGGAGTTATTAAAATATCTGAAATCTTTTCACACAAACCTGACTTCAATGTTAATTTAATTTTATCCAGTTCAGTGATTGTGGACATGAAGTAAAGTGAGTTTTTGCTGTGATTAAGACCTTGTTGAATATCAACAATAGAAGACTAATGTTTCTGTGGCCTTGAGTTTTGATTAAAATGACCAGAACATCCTGTTTTTGTATGTGAAAACAAGTTAACCAAGAAGGATATAGATAAAAATATGGGCAAACAGTAATATAATCTTATTTATCCAGTATTTTAAGAGGATAATTGTCAATTTTACTCGGACATAAAATGTAAAAATGTAAAAGTGTGTAGGCCTATAGTGAAAAGAAATCAAGTGTTTGCAAGAAATCCATTTATATAATATTTCAGTGGCTAACAGTAAATAACAGTGGCTAGTAGTGGCTTAAGGTTACTAACAGTAACTTACATTAGCTAATACTAGCTAACAGTTGCTAACAGTAACCGACAGTGGTTAACAGTTGCTACCCGTGGTTAACAGTAACTAAGAGCAGCTAACAGTAACTTACAGTTACAGTGGCTAACGGTAGCTAACAGTAACTAAGAGTAGATAACAGTAACTACGACTGGCTAACGGTAGCTAAGAGTAGCTAACAGTGGCTAACGGTAGCTAAGAGTGGCTAACAGTAACTAAGAGTAGCTAACGGTAGCTAACAGTGGCTAATGGTAGCTAAGAGTAACTAAGAGTGGCTAACAGTGGCTAACGGTAGCTAAGAGTAACTAAGAGTGGCTAACAGTAGCTAAGAGTAGCTAACGGCAAGCTAACAGTAACTAAGACTCGCTAACGGTAGCTAACAGTGGGTAACGGTAGCTAAGAGTAGCTAACAGTAACCAAGACTGGCTAACGGTAGCAAGAGTAGCTAACAGTGGCCAACAGTAACTAAGACTCGCTAACGGTAGCTAACAGTGGGTAACGGTAGCTAAGAGTAGCTAACAGTGGCCAACAGTATGGAACAGTTTTAGCTGATTTTCTGTATCTTAACCTTTAATTATCATTTAAACAATGAACTATAATATTTTACTACCTATTTGCACATATGCAGAAAATGGAAATTAAACTGTAAATCCTTTTATCTAATTACTTTTAATTGTGCTTAATTAGCTTGTTATAAAAACATGTAACATTTACAAAGGATCAGAATGATTTATTTCAGATTCTATTGTTGCTGCAGCTTGTTTTTCACCATTTTCAGATTTTTCTTTTGCTAAAATAACGACTCCACATTTGATTCTTTGATCATTTTATTATTATTTTAATCACTTTATCCTCGAGGGCGACATGGTGGCGCAGGGGTTAGCGCTGTTGCCTCACAGCAAGAAGGTCGCAGGTTCAAGACCGCCTTGCGTCTTGGGTCTGGGACCTTTCTGTGTGGAGTTTGCATGTTCTCCCCGTGTCTGCGTGGGTTTTCACCAGGTACTCCGGCTTCCTCCCACAGTCCAAAAACATGCTGAGGTTAATTGGCAACTCTAAATTGCCCGTAGGTGTGAGTGTGTGAGTGAATGGTGTGTGTGCCCCACGATTGGCTGGCGACCATCTGGGGTGTATCCCTGCCTCTCGCCGTAACGCGCTGGGATAGGCTCCAGCAGACCATGTGACCCTAATGAGGAATAAGCAGGTATAGAAAATGACTGACTGACTGACTTTATCCTCTGTGTGTGTTGGGTCGACCCGCCAGAACACGCAGCATCAACCTCAGGCCTTTCTCTGATTTTTAGCCTGAAGCTTCATTCGGTTTCACGGCAGGAAACGAAGCCGTCGGACACACAAGAGGTCAAAGTGAAGCCGGCGAACATGTGATGTCACAAATCAACATGCACGCCTGTTTTCAGTCGTAGAAAATCCCTCACAAACAGGCCTGTTAGCGCTGAAATTAAAAAAGAAGAAGAAAACAACAAGATAATATGTGCAAATCTGTAGAATCTGATCCACGAGCTGCTGGAGCTACTGAGTGAAATTAAACAATAACCAGCCGGTCGTGGAGCTCAGTGATGCTGTGATGATCCTAATTTCTGGTGGTTTTTTACAGGTTACAGGTCAGTGTGCTTGACGTCGGAGTCTGGGTCCGAGGACGTGTTCTCGGTGGAGGTCGCGGAGGTCGCGGAGGGTTTGACCTCGTCTTTAAACGGGCTGTCTTTGGCCGGAGAGAAGCGGAACTCCTCCGGAACCTCGTCCTCGGGTTCGGCCTTTTTGTAGAAACCCAGTTTCCCCAGCAGCTCGTTGATCTCCGAGCGGCTCATGTCGGACAAAGCGATTCGCTGTGGAGGAGAAAATCAGGTTAAAGAATGATTCACTTTACTGTTAAATGTGTGTTTTTGGTTAATATATAGAATTAAATCACGTTAAAGCTCCTCAGTTCCTCACTTCTGCTATTAAAACTACTTAAAGTGTAAAATTAAGGGACAAAAGCTTAAAGAACAATATATAATGTTGAATTTTTATCTAATATTTTTTACCTTTTCTATTATCTTTGAATAATAAACATATAGAAACAATTAAATTCATTAAAATCAAGACTTTAAACTTGAAATAAGCAGTGGAACGACTGTTTTAATAGTCAATTAACATATTTATTTATGTCAATGTAAAAAACAACTGCAAAATATGCATTTTATAGCTGTTATACTGTAGAATATAAAATACAGAGTAGAGCTGCAGTGATTAGTTGATTAATCGATTAGTTGTCAACTATTTTGATAATCGATTAATTGATTTGAGTCATTTTTAATTAGAAAATGTCTAAATTCTCTGGTTCCAGCTTCTCTTCTCTGATTATTTCCTGGTTTCTTTAGTCTCTATAATAATAAACTGATGATCTTTGGGTTTGTGATGTCACAGAGTCGGTTCTTCAAAAATGTCTTGTCTTTTATTTTGAAAGGTCATTTGAGAAACTTCCTCTTGTTAAAGTAGAAACTGGACAGTATCTGTATCAGATTAGTCTGTTTAAAGAGGAAATAACAGCTTTAAGTGATAAAAATACCTGATGAACTCATCTAGAGCTCAATTAGAGCTAATTTGTGTATTAGTGGAGCTGCAACTAACGACTTTTTTAATAGTCGTTAGTTGTAATTATTAGTTAGTAATTATTCTATTGATTAATGAAATGATTAATCGATTATTTGGTTCATGAAATTGTGTTAAAGTGTTTCCCAAAGCTGAAGATTCAACCTAAAATGTCTTTTTTTGTCCAAAGATCATCAGTTTATTATTATAGAGACTAAAGAAACCAGGAAATAATCAGAGAAGAGAAGCTGGAACCAGAGAATTTAGACATTTTCTACTTAAAAAAATAATCAAATCAAATAATAGATTATAAAAAATAGTGATTCATGTATTAATTGACAACTAATCAATTAATTGATTGAGACATTGTTGCTAAAGGTGTGTTAGGACCATCAACACAGCTATTTTTATCAATAAAATATTAAGATATTAAACTGGGAGAATGGTCCCCTTCAAAATAAAAGCATGCTCAAAATTATCCATGTCAGACACAACCCAAAGATCATCAGTTTATTATTATAGAGACTAAAGAAACCAGGAAATAATCAGAGAAGAGAAGCTGGAACCAGAGAATTTACACATTTTCTTATTAAAAATGACTCAAATCAATTAATCGATTATCAAAATATTAATTAATGCAGTTGGAAACTAATCGATTAATCATTACAGTGTGATTGCTGCAGCTATAATTACTCCAGTAAAGTATCAAGTGAGTTCTTATGAATATTATAAATATTTATTATACATATTTGCACAAATAATTAACCTTTAATTTACAAAACAGGAGAAATGACACGTGTTTCTAGTTAATGTTAATATTCTGCCCTCTAGTGGTCACAGCTGATTACTGCATGTGGTAGAAATATTAGAATAATCACAAGGTTTTTATATAAATTCTGTCCCTATGATTCTAAACGATGAATCCACAGAAACAGCCTTTAAACGAGCCGTCGGGACTTCAGCCAAGTTGTGATGTCACAACTATACAGGCACAAAACACCTGGGGAAGGTTCAACCGCACCGTTTTTACTTTGGTTCCTGATTTAAGACGCGTTGGCTCTTGTTCGTTGAGGTTTTACCCAACGTGTAAAAAAAAAAAAAAGAAGAAGTGAAGTTACACAACAGGGTGTTCGTTTTATTACGTTAGGGCTGAACATGTCTCTAATATATTATAGTTAGAAGATAAAACCATAAACCTAAAGTTTTATTCATTAATCCCAGTAGAAAACCTCAATGTTACTGTTCCAGCATCAATATATATCATCAATATCCACATCATCAATACAATAAGACAATAGTTTAATAGAATATCAGTAGTAGAGACTATTTACATATTTAATGCAGATTTGAGCTGTTTGTGGGATTATTTAATAATAAACATCTATCACTATATATTCTACATGTTCTGGATGATCCTCAGTGGATTTAGAGGATTTATGGACTAATAATTGACCTTTGACCTCTTGAACTTCACATTGCAGATAATTTAGCTTATTTCACCTTTTTTTACAAAGTGATAACATCAACATAAATAGATTCTGACTCGTCTATAGTCACTGAACATGTTGTAGATTTACTATAATTCCAGGTTTAAGTCCAATAATCTTTGTGTTTGTAGAGATATTTAACATTTATTATCATTTACAGCAGGAAAACTGATAAATAACCTGGTAATTAAATGTTTTCAGGGGAAATGTCTAATATTTTAACATAAAATAAGCCTGTTTACCTGCTATTTCATATCAATATGCCTTGATGATCTTTTAATATATTGCGTCTATTAATAAATGATCCAGGACTCACATCCAGCTCTTCGTAGTAGTGGTTCAGGAGGACCAGCTCAGGATCAGCTCCAGGAATGTGCTTCATCACCAGGTTGTGGCTGAAATAGACGAGGTCAAGGATCCAGAGACAGGAAATGTGGATTTCTGTGTTTAACTGTTAAATATGGATATTTAAGAACAGATGTCGCTGAGTCAAAGGGTCAAAGGATACTAAAGAGGAATATCCTGGGTCACAAAGGCTTTGACCTGCAGAAACAACAGATTAATCACAAGTTTTCATTCAATTATCAGGTAGAAGTAGAGATTCTAGGGTTTAAAATGCTTCTGGAGCAACAATTACACATACAAAACTACTTAAAATAGATCAAATCTATTCAATATAACACTCAAGAATAAGAACAAGTGATTTTTAGGCTAAAAAACAACCTTTAACTTCTAATATCTGAGCTGTTATCACTTTATAACAATAGAATAAATGTGTTTTATGTGTTGTTTTGTCCTTTTAAAGGTATTTTAACAGTAAAAACAGCTGATTGGTTATAATTTAGGACACAGAGCAGGTCAAATAATTCACTTTATGACAGAGATTTTACAGTTTATGTGGTTTTATTTTCCCTTTGAAAGTATTTGAAGAGGTAATAGTGAGATCAAATCTATTAAATATAACATTACAACACAAATACAATATAAAAACAACCTTTAACTCTTAATATATGAGCTGTAATCAGCTGTTTACAAGAGAAACAGTGTGTTTTATGTGTTGTTTCATCCTTTTAAAGGTATTTTAACAGTAAAAGTTATAATATAACATATATATAATAGTTTAACAGTGATTGTATATTTACATGTTGTATTATATATATATTTTTATCTCGACATCATTGCAAATGAAGGAAAACTCAATGACTTTCAAGGCTTAAATGAAAAGTTAGAAGTTGAATGCATGAATGAATAATGTAGGAAACAGAGCAGCATTTTAAATGGATTAAATCTATTAAAACAAGTGATTTTTAGTTAAAAAACAACCTTTAACTTCTAATATCTGAGCTGTTATCACTTTATAACAATAGAATAAATGTGTTTTATGTGTTGTTTTGTCCTTTTAAAGGTATTTTAACAGTAAAAACAGCTGATTGGTTATAATTTAGGACACAGAGCAGCTCAAATAATTCACTTTATGACTGAAAATCACTTTTTTGGCTCCATAGTTGTCATGAAAAAGGATATTTTTACAATAAAAGGAGCAGAAAATACAGATAATTGTGTAAAAAATATAGAAATAGAAGTAAAAAGTGAAGAAATAATGACTCTAGTAAAGTATAGATGCACAGAAATTGTACTTGGATACTCTGACTCTGGGATTAATGTGTGTTTTTATTCCAGTGATAAATTATTGTGATTATTTAATATCCTGGATGAAGAGAAAACTCACCTCTCTGAGCCGGTTCAGCTGTCATCCACCACAGGTCTGAGAGGAGACATGACAGGAGGATTAATACACACACACACACACACACACACTATACACACACACTATACACACACACACACACACACACTATACACACACACACACAGTTCCGCAGTAGAAGTGTGGAATTTGATTTGAGGAACTTCCAGGTCTGGATAAGAATGGAAAATATTTCTTGTTTCCAGACCATCACTGTTACTCTGCTTCCTAGAATATAAACTACAGAGTAGAGCTGCAGTGATTAGTCGATTAATCAATTAGTTGTCAACTATTTTGATAATCGATTTGAGTCGTTTTAAAGTAGAAAATGTCCAAATTCTCTGGTTCCAGCTTCTCTTCTCTGATTATTTCCTGGTTTCTTTAGTCTCTATAATAATAAACTGATGATCTTTAGGTTTTTGATGTCCAGATTCTGTTTTTCAAAAATGTCTTGTCTTTTATTTTGAAAGGTCACTGACATTTGAGAAACTTCCTCTTGTTAAAGTAGAAACTGGACAGTATCTGTATCAGATTAGTCTGTTTAAAGAGGAAATAACAGCTTTAAGTGATAAAAATACCTGATGAACTCATCTAGAGCTTTGGACAAAAAAAAGACATTTTAGGTTGAATCTTCAGCTTTTTACACCATTTAATGAACCAAACAACTAATCAATTAATCATTTCTATAATCAATACATTAATTGACCATCATAATCGTTGTTAGTTTCAGCTCTAATTCAGTTTATCTACAATTTAACTGATTATAAATCATATATATATGATTATATAATATAAAAAGTATTTTTAATGGTGTTGAAAGATTATGTGGTAATATCTTTGAGTTCCATAAAAATGACTCAAATTGATTAATCGATAAAATAGTTGGTGATTAATTGATTAATCATTGCAGCTGAAATTGGCAAATTCTGAAATTGCATGTTACACTTTACTTTTGCAGCAATAGCTTTTAATAATCGATAGTGAGGCTGCAACTAAATGACTATTCTGATAGTCGATTAATTATTAAAACGATTAATCGATTAGTTGTTTGGTTCATTAAATGCTGTAAAACGAGGATCAGTGTTTCATCAAACCTGAATTTATTATTATAGAGACTAAAGAAACCAGGAAATAATCAGAGAAGAGAAGCTGGAACCAGAGAATTTAGACATTTTCTAATTAAAAATGACTCAAATCGATAAATTGATTATCAAAATAGTTGTCAATTAATGTAATAGTTGCAACTAATCAATTAATCAACTAATCATTGCAGCTCTAGATGAGTTCATCAGGTATTTTTATCACTTAAAGCTGTTATTTCCTCTTTAAACAGACTAATCTGATACAGATACTGTCCAGTTTCTACTTTAACTAGTGTCTCAAATGTCAGTGCCCTTTCAAAATAAAAGACAATACATTTTGACTCTGTGACTATCAGTTTACTATTATAGAGACTAAAGAAACCAGGAAATAATCAGAGAAGAGAAGCTGGAACCAGAGAATTTAGACATTTTCTTATTAATAATGACTTAAAACGATTAATTGAATATTAAAATATTTGTTGATTAAAGTTGGAAACTAATGGATTAATCAGAAAAGTGAACCATGTTTTAATAAAACATTAATTGCTGCTTTCATCCTTGTTACAGTGACTTAAACTTATATAACATATATATAATATATGCATGAAAAACAGTCTAATAATCTCATTTATTCAGCATTTTAAGCTGAAACTGGCAGTTCTTTGTCCTCAGACATCAAATGTAGGCTGAAACCTACACTGGAAACATGAGTGTGGAACTACTGAAAAGGAAAAATGTGATTGTTGTGTGAGAACTGGCACAACTTGTGGTTCCTGAGGGGGAAGTGATGAAAGCTGAGCCTCAGGTGTAGAGCAGCAGGTGTGGCTGCGCTCAGGTAGGAGCAGAGGTGCAGAGGACATGCTGTTCCTCACTAAAACACCGGACCTCAGCACGTTTACTGGTAGGAAACCAGAGTTGCTGCTTCTACATCCTGCATTTTAGTCCATTTCAGCAGCAGATTCGCATAATGAGCTTTACTACAGCTGGATTTTACGCATGCGCCCTGCAGAAAAACCAAGAAAACGCATCCATTCATTTGAAGGTATGATTCATAACATGCAGCAGAAACGCTCCGTGATGAAGGTGCGGACTACTCTACCTCCACCTTGGCCTTGGCCAGACCCTCCAGCTTCTTCAGGTCCACATCGTAGGCGGAGGCGCAGTGCAGGAGCCCGGCGAGAAGCAGCAGCCACATGTCGCTACAGCCCGGTTCTACACGACCAGAACCCGACCAGGCGTCTGGAGGGAGAAATGAAGTGAATATGGAGGAGGAGGAGGAGGAGGAGGAGGAGGAAGAGGAGCTGTGGATTATGTCACATCCGCCTCTGCCACGTCAAGAATCCCTCATTTCTCCTAGAGGACGAAACGGAGAGAAGGCGCTGATTGGTTCATTCTGCGGCGGGATATTCCATCATCATCATCATCATCATCATCATATATATATATATATATATATATATATATATATATATATATATATATATATATATATATATATATATATATATATATATATATATATATATATATATATATAGAATGAGTTAAAATGTCAGAAAACCAAAATAAATGTGAGGTGACTCAATTTAAGTTGCTGTTATAAAGCAACTTTAGTTAGAAATTAAATTTTACTACAGATAAAAATACTAAAAAAAATTTACTTTAAAACATAAAATTTAAAAAATGACCCAAATCATGAAAAACGAGCTTGAAATAAGCAAAACTATTATTTAAAAAGGACATTATAAAGGAGTCAATAATAATAATTTGTTAGAAATTTAAAATAAATCTACATGTGAGCAGATATAGTTAGAATATTGAAAAATATATAAAAATATGTTTTACTACAGATAAAATATACTTTATTTAAAACCTAAAACAAGACCAAACTGACCCAAATCATGAAAAAAAGCTAAAATAAGCTAAAATATCAGCATTGATTAATAAGATCAGAGTTCAAAGGTCAATTATTCGTCCATAAAATCCTCTAAATAATCCCACAAACAGCTCAAATCTCCATTAAATATGTAAATAGTCTCTACTACTGATATTCTATTAAACTATTGTCTTATTGTTGTGTTTTCTGGGTGTAATGCTGTTTGACATTTTAAAACACTGGAAATAGAAGAGACTCAGCCTTTATTTGTTGATGTTTACTGATACATATTGTTGTGTTTTCTGGGTGTAACGCTGTATAGTGCCTTAAACTGACGTAAGTGACGTAATGGTCACGTGACGGTCGTAGTGATCACATGACCGGCTACTTTCCCCCTTTAAAAAAGGACCGCGTAGCTTCCTTAGTACCACGGCAAACAATTGATCCGGTGTGCAGCCATTGAGTAAGTGCCTCTTTATCTTTCTAGTAGGTGAATGTGTTAACTTTTTGTAGTGTACGCTCCTTGATCCGCAGGTTTGCGATCGGGCTCTTTCCCGTGGGCTTCACTGACGCTTCCCTGCTCGCGTGTAAAGCGCTTCGCTCCCAACTGCGTGATGTGATGTGTTGTGTTGTGTGTCGGTTGAAAGCACATAAAAGTTAAACTTCACTGCCGATGGGGTGTTTACTGATGTTGTTGATTGTTTACTGTAATTCTGGTACATTTAAGTTGGTGAAAGTGAGCCAGTCAGCTGGTGCGAGTCGCCGCCCACTCGCCATGGGCATTGTGGGACATGTAGTTTGGGGTGCCGACAGCTCACTGTTAAGTTTTAACTTGCAGATCTATGGCTCTATTTTTGTGAGTGTGATGGAGGGATATGTAGAATCTAGTTGGGTTAAAAAATGTGAAATTATTTATGCTATTTAGATTACATTTATATTGCATTTTGGATTGATAAGGTGTGATTTTGCTAACAATAATTTATGAATTAATATTGTTTATCATGAATGTTGTTTATGCTGGTAATGCACTTATTTGAATTAATATTTGTGTTCAATTTAACATTTTTGTATTTGATTTAATATTGTTTCAGGTATTTACCTGCTGCATCCACTGTTTCAACTTGATAAAAGAAATAAAAGAAAATAAATGTGGAAATTGGGCTGAGTAAATCTTTAGTTGCACCGAGATCAACCCTGTCCGGGGGAAAACGGATCAGTAAATACTCAAGGCCTTAACCAGCAGTGCCCCTCAGACTTTCTGAAGAAGAAGAGGAAAAGTACTCTATTAAGCCCTATTTCATCGCTTGAAAAGGAAAATGGACGTGGCTGAAATCACGGCCCTAAAAGGGAAGCGGGCCTCTGCACATGCAGTATTCACAAAAAGATCCAACAAACTCTGTCTGACAGTCGAAGTCATGGAAAAAGGAACTCTCATAGAGGAAATCCGTGCACTCAGTGGTGACTTTGGCAAGGTCCATGACATTGGCCTAGAGCTCCTGGAGGCCTTAGCAGAGGAGGATGATGCTGAAGAAGAGGCAGATAAGGTCAGAACAAAAACGGAGCAATGCCTTTCTGCCTACACTGAAACCATCCAGCTGGCCAGAGAAACACTTTGGATTAAGTTTGCTCAGCCAGAAATCAAACTCTATGCTGAGGCCACAGAAGAGAAGTGTAAAGCGGTGGAGACCACAAATGTCCAAGACCTGCCGGAGCATGAGTATGAAGCTCTACATGATGGACTACTGGAAATGATCCATGAGCTCGAGCAGAAGGTGCTCGCATGGGAACGCATCATCTCGGATAAAGTCATCAATTATAAGCAGCTTCTCTTCAAACTCAGGAACAGAGCACGGGACTGGGAGCTTGGCTGGAGGAAATCAAGCCGCACACCCAAGCAAGAGCCAAGTGGATCTAGTGTGCAGCAAATAAGCAACCAACCCAACAGGATCCAAGCGGCCTCACTGTCACATAGTGCCCCAACCGTCTTGAAGCCACAGATTAGCCTGGAAAGAACACGGCTACCTACCTTTTCAGGAGACATGACCGACTACTATCGGTGGAAGGCTGAGTGGGCGGAGCTAGAGCTGTTGGGCAACTCACTGAGGACTCCTGGAGTCACACGTTTCCACCTGCTAGCAAGTTTGAGTGAGAAGGTGAAAAGGGACTTGGTGTTGTCTAGTTGTGCAACAGCAGACGAGATGTTCAAACGCCTCGATAACCGCTTCGGGAATAAAGCAAGGATCGTCCTGAAGATCGCTGAGGACATTGAAGGCCTACCTCGGGTGAAGGGAAACGATCCCCGTAAGGCAATTGAGCTAATCCAGGCTGTGGAGCGGGCCCTGAGCAATCTTGTTATCCTGGGAGAGGAGGATGTGTTAAAGAACCGTCTCGTTGCACAGTCCTTGGAGAGAAAGTTGCCCAGTTCATTAAAAGAAAAATGGATTGAGCATAAAGCAGAGCCACGAAATGGATTCAGTATGCACAATCACTTTGACTGTTTGTTACAGTTCCTCCAGAAACAGGAGGCCATGCTGGAAGAGCTGGACCAGTTGGAGGAGAGCCTCAGAGAAGCAAACTCCCCAGCAAAGGCATCGGTGGAAAAGGCACCCAAAAAGGCATACTCCAAAGCCACCTTAGGAAAAAAAGGGATTCAGTCAAAATCACAAGCAGGCCCGTGCACAGCCTGCCCTGAAAAAACCCACGCCGGGAGGCTTTTTGCATGCGCCACATTTAGAAAGATGGATCTTCAGAGTAAGAAAACTCATCTCAACTCACACGGGCTGTGCTATCAGTGTCTGGGCTCTCACATGCAAAGTGCTTGTAGCAACAGAAGATTCATTTGCACGAAAGCAGACTGTCGAATTGATGAGCCCCACAACTACCTGCTCTGTCCTCGAGCCATGCCTCTGGAAAGTACCAGCAGAAGGATGAATGGCAAAGGCCTCGGCCTCACTAGTCAGCAAGAAGAGCTCCTGGGAAAAGTTGCTCCTGAACTGAGGGATGAATTTAGAAAGGCCTTTTCTAATAAGACCTCTGCTATAACACGTTCTACTGGAAATGGACTGAGGGAGTATCCAGTAGTGATGATGCTACTTGAAGTTACAACCAACTCTGGCCAACTCATCGGTACCTTGATAGATCTTGCCTCCGACACAAACTACATCACTCATGGAGCTGCCCAACGGCTTGGACTGAATGGTGAGAGCATTCATTTAATAGTTCATGGAGTCGGAGGAATGACCAAGACTGTCAGAACAAAGAGGTACACCCTCCGCCTGAGAGTAAAAACCACCAAGGGATCTGTGGCAGAACATAAGTTGCTTTGCTACGGACTGGAAAGCATTGCTGAAGTCAGCCACCCAGTCACCCCACGGCAACTCCAGAAAATCTTCCCTGATGTTGCTATAGCAGAGCTGACCCGCCCTGAGACCATTGACCTTCTTATAAGTCACAGGGAAGGTCGTCTAGCTCCACAACCGTTCAAGAGGGAGGGTGATCTCGTCCTCTGGGATGGTCCACTAGGTAAAACGATTGGTGGCACTCACCCTGCCCTCTTTGAGTCAGTTGACTTGATGCTGCACCAGTCCGAAACTCACTTTGCCCGAACTATGAAGACATCTTCAAGGCTTTACAGAGAGCTCTCTGTAAGCACAAAAGGCCTGGAGGAGGACTCAGCTCTGACAACAACTCTTGCTAACACCACCGCCATGAATAAAGAAGTCTTTGAGTGGTTTAAATGGGACAGTATTGGAGCAGCATGCAACCCAAAATGTGGGGGCTGCAAGTGCAGCAAATGTCCCCCAGGTGGCCAAGAGATGACCCTTGGAGAAGAAAGGGACCTGGAAAAAATAAAAGATTGTCTTTCATATGCCCTGGCAGACAAGCACAGTGAGTCTCCACACTGGGATGCAGCTTACCCCTGGAAGGTCGATCCAGTGATTTTGCCAAATAACCGCCAAGCAGTGGAAGCAACCTTCCAGAACACTGAGGCAAGGCTGGCAAAAGAACCCTTGTGGAAAGCAGCATATGGAGAGCAGATTCATGATATGGTGTCAAGAGGAGCAGCCGTTAAGCTGAGCAGGAAACAGGTCGAAGACTGGAATGGGCCAGTGTGGTATATCAGCCACCTGGTCGCCCCCAACCCTCACTCTAGCTCCACGCCAGTGAGAATAGTCTGGAATAGTAGCCAAGAGTTTAAAGGGATGAGCTTAAATAACCTGCTTCACAAAGGCCCTGATGTTCTTAACCCTATCCGAGGTGTCCTCCTGAGATTCCGGAGTGGGCTGTATGCAGCCCTCGGTGATGTCAAGAAAATGTACAACTCGGTGTGGCTAAAGGACAAAGAAGTACACCTCCATCGCTTCCTTTGGAGAGATGACCCCAAGGAAGAAATTAGTGAGTTTGCTGTAGTCAGGGTCAACATTGGCGACAAACCTGCCGGGTGCATCGCTCAGGTCGCCATGAGAGAGACTGCTAATCTGTCCCAGTTCACAACCATGACCGCAGAGCGCCGCATTCTAATGGAAGACTGCTATGTGGATGACATATTAACCTCCCACAATGACCTCCAAACCTTAATTAGGATGACAAAAGGAGTCGAAAAGATCCTAAAAGCAGGAGGCTTCTCACTCAAACCTTGGGTCCTGTCTGGTCAAAGTGGGAGGAGTGAAGAATCCGACAGTGCCAGCAATAATGGGGCAACGGAGTCCAAGACCCTGATACTCCCAAATCAGATGCTGGACCAAGACAATAAAGCACTTGGACTGGGATATATGCCAGAGTCTGATAAACTCCATTTGCTGACATCAGTGAACTTCTCAAAGCGGCGAGGAAAGATGAGAACCGGGTTGGACCTACAAGAGAAAGAGGTCAGAGAAAACGCCCCTGACCCTCTCACCCGACGAATGCTGCTGAGTCAGATTGCGGGGTTTTACGACCCTATTGGCCTAGCCTCACCGGTCAAGCAAAGAGGAGTGATGCTCGTGAGGGAATCCTTTCAGGAGACAAGAAAAGACCGTCCTGCCAGGGACACCTGGGATGAGCCTCTCTCTCCAAATCTCAGGGAGGCAGCAATAACACTCTTCGAGCAGTGCGTGAGGCTTGGCCAGGTGAGATTCTGCAGGAGCCTTACACCCCATGGAGCCATAGGCCGTCCAATGGGGATCACTTTCTCTGACGGTAGCGAAGCTTCCTACGGAGCCGTGCTTTATCTTCGTTGGGAGACCGTGCAAGATGGTGTTATTGTAAGGCTAGTAGAATCAAAGGCAAAACTCACCCCACTAGATCAAAAAGGTGATGTCATTAAAGCAGAGCTGTGCGGGGCTGTGTTTGCAACCCGCCTGAAAACCTACTTTGAAAAGCACTGCCACATCAAGATCGACAAGTGGATTCATTTTGTCGATAGCCAGACAATACTAGGGGCCATCCAGAAAGACAGCTATGGCTATCAGACATTCTTTGCAAATCGGATAGGAGAAATCCAAAAGGCCGGCCCTGTTGACAACTGGAGATGGGTCGAAGGAAAAGAAAATATTGCTGATCTTATCACAAGAGGGGCACCCCCTGAGGACCTTGCTGAAGGATCAGCTTGGCAAGAAGGCCCCAGATTCCTCAAACTTCCCTTTGAAGATTGGCCTGTTAAAACTGCAAGAGAGATCATCTGCTCTGTAACTGAAGAGATCAGAGGACTCAGAAGAAAGGCGTTCTCGGCAATGGTCACAGCGGTTGGAGATCTGTCTCAGGAGTGGCCAGGCTCAAAAATCATGGCACTCGTGCAGCTGGTAGAACCTAAAAGGTTCAGCTCCTTAACCCGTTTATGTGGGGCTGTGGGCTGGCTAAAGAGAGCAGTGAACATCTGGCTGGGCAGTTGCACCTTGACCCCTGATTACTCAAAGTGGGAGGCAAGAGCATACCTACCGGCAGAGGAAAGAAAAAACGCTTTCAAATTCCTGGCTCTTGAGGCTCAAGATGGTGTTGAGTTCCGCCACACCACTCTTGATCGCCTGGTTGTTCAAAAGGAGAAAACGACAGGGCTCTTTGTCTGCGGAGGGAGAATTCAGTGTTGGGATGAGGACCAAGTGGCAGTACCATTGATCCCTTGTCAATCATGGCTTGCAACACTGCTGGTCAGAGAAGCCCATGAGGAAAACCACGAAGGTGTTGCCTCTACCCTCCTGCGAACACGAAGAAAAGGCTGGATCATGCAAGGAAGAAAATTGGTGAAGAAAATTCTTAACAATTGTGTCACCTGTACAAAGCAGAGAGCTAAACTGTGCCAACAGGTGATGAGTGATTTGCCTCCAGAACGCACCCAAAGAGCCAACCCCTTTGAGTTTACTACTCTTGACCTTTTTGGCCCCTTTGAAGTGAAGGACACTGTGAAAAGAAGAACGACAAAGAAAGTGTGGGGTATTGTCTACTGCTGTATGGCTTCTAGAGCAGTCCATGCAGACCTCACTGACGATCAGTCCACTGAAAGCTTCCTTAAGGCATACACCCGCTTTGTCGCTCTAAGAGGGCATCCAAGAAAACTACGGTCTGACCGAGGGACAAACTTCATTGGTGCTAAACCTGCCCTGCAACAGCTTCACAAACATCTGAATTGCCTGCAGGCAGTGTCCATGGAAAATGTGGCTGCAAAAAATGGAACAGAGTGGAAGTGGGAGTTTCACCCTGCAGATGCACCCCACAGAAATGGAGCTGCGGAGGCTGCTGTGAAGCTCCTGAAGAGGGCACTCATGAGCCTTAGTGGAACTACAGGATCTCTTACATGGGAAGAACTTCAAACTTTGATTTATCAGGCAGCCAACCTAACAAATGAACGACCAATTGACGCTAGAGCTCAAGAACAGGAGAACTCAGTTGAGTACCTAACACCAAACTCCCTCATCCTGGGTCGGGCATCACCTAGAGGAGACACTTGTGGCCTTGACCTTGAGACTCATTCCTGGCGCCGGCTACGAGCCATCCAGATCGGCGTGGATCGCTTCTGGGCAAAATGGAGAGAACTTGCCGGCCCAAATCTGTTCATTCGACAGAAATGGCACCGGTCAGAGAGGAATGTTCAAGTTGGTGACCTCGTCTGGGTAGCTGACTCTAATGCCTTGAGAGGTCAGTTTCGTCTAGGTCGAATTCTGATGGTCCACCCTGACAGCAAAGGGACAGTTCGGGATGCTGACATTACAACCTGTATTGGCATTCCAGTTTCCCAAGTGGGTGGCCGCAAAAAGAGCGGTTCTCCATTGCCTATGACAGTCATCAGGAGAGATGTAAGAAGACTGGTGGTCCTTCTTCCTGTGGAGGACCAAAAGCTTCCCCCCTGAACTTGATCCATTCTCCTTGGGTCAAGTTATTTTACAACTGGCTGGTGGTGTAGGCCGAACGCTGCCACCATGCCTTACACATTACACTTTCTCACAGACATGCATACATTTCCAGATGGTGGTGTCGGCCAAACACCACCATGCCTCATAAAGAAGAACATGGATACACATTTCATATTCCATTACTCTGGCAGTACATTACACACCTGCCATGGTATGTGCGGGACATTGGACATACAACTGTGCATGAACATTTGAGTGAAAAAAAAAAAAAAAAAAAAATCTTGTAAAATTTGTAAGTCCCTTGGATCTTATGATCAGGAACTTAAGTGGGAGGTGTTGTGTTTTCTGGGTGTAATGCTGTTTGACATTTTAAAACACTGGAAATAGAAGAGACTCAGCCTTTATTTGTTGATGTTTACTGATACATATTGTTGTGTTTTCTGGGTGTAACGCTGTATAGTGCCTTAAACTGACGTAAGTGACGTAATGGTCACGTGACGGTCGTAGTGATCACATGACCGGCTACTTTCCCCCTTTAAAAAAGGACCGCGTAGCTTCCTTAGTACCACGGCAAACAATTGATCCGGTGTGCAGCCATTGAGTAAGTGCCTCTTTATCTTTCTAGTAGGTGAATGTGTTAACTTTTTGTAGTGTACGCTCCTTGATCCGCAGGTTTGCGATCGGGCTCTTTCCCGTGGGCTTCACTGACGCTTCCCTGCTCGCGTGTAAAGCGCTTCGCTCCCAACTGCGTGATGTGATGTGTTGTGTTGTGTGTCGGTTGAAAGCACATAAAAGTTAAACTTCACTGCCGATGGGGTGTTTACTGATGTTGTTGATTGTTTACTGTAATTCTGGTACATTTAAGTTGGTGAAAGTGAGCCAGTCAGCTGGTGCGAGTCGCCGCCCACTCGCCATGGGCATTGTGGGACATGTAGTTTGGGGTGCCGACAGCTCACTGTTAAGTTTTAACTTGCAGATCTATGGCTCTATTTTTGTGAGTGTGATGGAGGGATATGTAGAATCTAGTTGGGTTAAAAAATGTGAAATTATTTATGCTATTTAGATTACATTTATATTGCATTTTGGATTGATAAGGTGTGATTTTGCTAACAATAATTTATGAATTAATATTGTTTATCATGAATGTTGTTTATGCTGGTAATGCACTTATTTGAATTAATATTTGTGTTCAATTTAACATTTTTGTATTTGATTTAATATTGTTTCAGGTATTTACCTGCTGCATCCACTGTTTCAACTTGATAAAAGAAATAAAAGAAAATAAATGTGGAAATTGGGCTGAGTAAATCTTTAGTTGCACCGAGATCAACCCTGTCCGGGGGAAAACGGATCACTTATTGTATTGATGATGTGGATATTGATGATATATATTGATGCTGGAACAGTAACATTGGGTTTTACACTATATATATATATATATATATATATATATGTGTGTGTGTGTGTGTGTGTGTGTGTGTGTGTGTGTGTGTGTGTGTGTGTGTGTGTGTGTGTGTGTGTGTGTGTGTGTGTGTGTGTGTGTGTGTGTGTGTGTGTGTGTGTGTGTGTGTGTGTGTGTGTGTGTGTGTGTGTGTGTGTGTGTGTGTGTGTGTGTGTGTGTGTGTGTGTGTGTGTGTGTGTGTGTGTGAAAAGATAAGTCCTGATTTCTTGAGGAAGATGAATCCTATAGTGAGGACTACAAATACCAAAAATTGACTTTTTGGGGGGTACTTTTATTTTGAAATGCAATTCACAACATGTAAAATACATTAACAGATTCTGACTCTTTCATTGCCATGAATAAATGTCATTCTTGTCTGTGTTACATAATACAAATAATAATGAAATACACTTCAAAAACAGTGTTTGAAATCCACAAACTGATGGATTCTTGTTAAAAATCACATTTCAAGCCAGTACTGTGTTATTAAAAAAGGGAATAGATTCAGTTTAGGAGAATTTCAGAATCATCAAAGATGATCTAGAAAGTAAAACATGTCAAACCTGATTTGTTCCACCATTCCAACTATTTCTTTTTAGATGTGAATCTAAAATGTGAAGAATGTGAAGTGTGAACTCCATCATATCTGTCTGGGATCTGCTGCTGTTCATGATTCCAGCCGCCAGGGGGCAGCGCTGCTTTAGAATTACACCACATAGAGCGGTTATCGTGTATATTCACATATAAAATACATATATATTATTATATACAATTAAAAATATGACACTGTTGGAATAAAACCTGCTCTCGCATTTTTTAAAAACGTATTTTTATGTTTTCATTACTTTTTCTCAATGTTATCATTTCTTTTCTTTGAATCTCTATCATTGTGTCTTATTTAGTTAATTCACTTTTTTAACTGGAAATTTACACTTAATCTGTTTGTATAAAACATCACGGAATTAATTTATTTTTATTTATTTGACCGATTTTTTTACTGTCTTCTTTTCTTTCTCTTCCTTATATTTTATTTACTATGTAATATGTCCTTTATATGTCTGTAAGATTCGTCTAAATGCACTTATTAAAAATTCAATAAAGTTTATTTAAAAAACACATTTTAACACCTGACAACACAAACGAGTGTGACGCACTTAACCTGTTTTCTCATTTTATTTATTTATTTATTCATTTATTCATTTTTTAAAAATTTTTTACTGTTTCCTTTTCATTCACCCACCTTATATTTTTAATAACATGACCTTTACGTCTCTGTGCTGTTCGTTTCAAAATTCAATAAAGTTTATTTAAAAAACAAAACAAAAAACATGGTGATTTTTACACCTGACAACACAAACAAGTCTATATATCTCTATATCTTCTATTATATATTATCTATATATTATTTAATAAAATGATAAAATTGTAAAACACGTAACTAGAATGTCATAAAAAGCCTAAATTGTGTGAGAGAAACGGATAAAATGTCATAAATATATATAGTAATATGACCTTTGCATCTCTGTAATGTTCGTTGAAAATTTCAATAAAGTTTTATTCAAAAGAAACGCACACGCGGTGATTTTGACACCTGACAACGCGTCGGTTCGGTCCAACGGAGAAAAGAATCAAACGTCTCGGGTCAGTACCGCCGCTGTCACCGCCCCCCTCTGTCATTTCTCTTCTATCTTAACGGATCTGTGGCGACTCGTTAACCGAACGTCCCCCGGCGGCCAGCGGCTGCTCGTTTGCGGAAGCTGCCGCTGCCGCAGCTGCCGCCTCTGCCGCTGCCGCGTCTGCGTCTGTCCCGCACGCTTCGGTTTTGAAGGACACAGGGCGGAGGACGCGGCTCCCGCAGCCCGTGACTTTAACCCCGCAGGAAGGGGGCGTTTGATTCGTTGTTTCCTGAAAGATGTAGATGAAAGAGTTCGTTTTTTTTTAAATAAATTAGTTTCCCAGCGTCGCTCCGGGCATCTGCCGCTTCCTCCGCCGCGTCTCCGTCGCCTCCCGCCGCAGGAAGGACGCGCTGAGATGCCGATGGTTTTTACCGGAGAAGTTCGCTGCTTTCTGTAGTTCACACCTTTTCGCTTTTAGTGGTTTTTTCGCTTCTTCTTCTTCTTCTTCGACATTTCCAGCTGCGGGAAAAAGGATTCACGCAAGAACCCGCACAGAACAGAACAGGTAGGAGGCGATTAATCACCTGCACGCATGCGTCATGTTTGTGTTTATACAAATAATAATAATGGAACCTGTTTCTGCAAATATTCAAATAAATACATTAAAAACACATATAATATTATTAATCACTTTAGTTTGAACGTCCCTGTAGATGCTGTTTCTATAGAAGCATATTAATCATCATTGTTGTTGTTTTTTAACGTAAAAAGACGATAAATAAGAATAAAATTAATATCATTTATGTTAATGACCATCACAGTTATGGCTGGTTGACGGTTCAAACCGTGTGTGGTGTTTTTATGTCACTATTTTGTCTTTTATCTCATTATTTTATCATTTTCTTGCACTATTTTGTCATTTTATGTTATTATATTCTATCAATATGTCATAATTTTGTCTGTTATGTCATTATTTGTCATTATATTCTTTGCATATATCATTATTTTGTCAACATTTTATTATTTTCTCTCAATATTTTGTCTTTTTATGTCATTGTCTTCTTAGTATATGTCATAATTCTGCCTGTTATGTCATTATTTTGTTGTTTTCTCCCACTATATCCTAATTTTATCCTTTTTTTCTCTCACTATTTTGTCATTCTAGTCACTATATGTGTCATTTTGAGTCAAATTTGTCTTTTCTTTGAATCTCATTTTGTCTTTTTATTGAAAATTTGCATATAAATGGCTTTTAAAACACGACTGTGAACATACGAGGCATGCTGGGAAAGGAAAGATAATGTGAATTATGTAAAAAAAACAACATAAATGATAGTTTTCATATCAAATGTGAGGTTATTTTAAACCACATTTTAATTGAATTAACAGAACAATTACTCCTACAGTGATATACACTCATATATATCCTGATTACTGTTATTTACACCTATAATCACAGTTTACATGTGCACACACACACATTCTCTCTCATATTTCGACACATACACATGCAAACAGCCTCAGCCAATCATGTGGCAGAGATAGAATCTGACGGCGAAACACTGGACTTTTTTATTTTAGCCGTAAAATTGTCCTTGAAGAAGCAGCGTAATTAACCCAGATTCTAGTTGTGCCGCTGCTTTTGTCCCTTTCAGCAGAGACGTTGGTCGTTTCCTTGACAGCGTGAAACTAAACCGACGAGAGGCCGAGTAACAGGAAAGGATGTGATCTAAGGTTTATATAACTGGGTTTATCTCAGATCTGAAGCTGTGAGTAAACGCTACACGAGGCGTTGGGCTGTAAAATGTCATCAAATAGTAAAAGAATCCTGGTTAATGTTTCCCAAAGGACCAGACAATGACCTTTAATGTCTATCAAGCATTATCTATCAAGCATTCAAATGATTAATCGGTTATTTGTTTGGTTCAAATGGTGTAAAATGTGGATCCCAAAGCTGAAGATTCAACCTAAAATGTCTTTTTTTGTCCAAAGATCATCAGTTTATTATTATAGAGACTAAAGAAACCAGGAAATAATCAGAGAAGAGAAGCTGGAACCAGAGAATTTAGACATTTTCTACTTAAAAAATGACTCAAATCAAATCAAATATTTGGCGACTAATCGATTTATCAACTAATCGTTGCAGCTCTTCTGTTTTCACAAAATCACAAATTACATCTCGACTATCTAAAGACAAGGGTTAAAGGTTAAACTATGATTGTGAAGATGGTAAAGATTAGGGCTGCAAATAACTATTTTCATAGTTGATTAATCTATCGATTAATCGATTAATTGTTTGATTCATAAAATGGTGAAAAGTTGAAGATTCAACCTAAAAGAAGAGAAGCTGGAACCAGAGAATTTGGACATTTTCTTCTTAAAAAATGACTCAAATCGATTAATCGATTAAAAAAATGTGTTGATTTATATAATCGTTGGCAACTAATTGATTAATCAACTAATCATTGCAGCTCAATTTATCTTTACAGTTGTGTCTAAATAATACTTTAGTGCAGAAAGGCTGCAACTTTTATTCTGATGGTTGATTAATCTATAGATTGTTGAAACAATTAATCGATTAGTTGTTTGGTTCATAAAATGGTGTAAAGTGTCAATCAGTGCTTCCAAAAGCTGAAGATTTAACCTAAAATGTCTTTTTTTGTCCAGACCAACAGTCCACAACCCAAAGATTAACATCAGTCAATTAATCAATCATTCAAATGATTAATCGATTAGTTGTTTGGTTCATAAAATGTTGATCAGTGTTATAGAGAATAAAGAAACCAGGAAATAAGCAGAGAAGAGAAGCTGGAACCAGAGAATTTGGACATTTTCTTATTAAAAATGACTCAAATCGATTAATCGATTATCAAAATAGTAATCGCAACTAATCGATTAATCATTACAGTTCTTAATTTACACATTCTGAAATTGCATCTTACAGTTTAAATTTGCAGCAATAGTTTCAATAATCAATAGTGGAGCTGCAACTAACAATTATTCTGATAGTTTATTAATGTATTGATCGTTCGTTTGTCCAGACCAACAGTCCACAACCCAAAGATTAACATCAGTCAATTAATCAGTCATTCAAATGATTAATCGATTAGTTGTTTGGTTCATAAAATGTTCAAATCAGTGTTTCCTGAAGCTAAGATTCACCCTAAAATATCCACAACCATCATCAGTTTACTATTATAGAAGAAATCAAAGAAGATACTAAAGAAACCAGGAAATAATCAGAGAAGAGAAGCTGGAACCAGAGAATTTGGACATTTTCTACTTAAAAATGACTCAAATCGATTAATCAAATACCAAAATAGCAATAGTAATAGCAACTAATCGATTAATCATTACAGTTCTCAATTCAGACATTCTGAAATTGCATCTTACAGTTTAATTTTGAAGCAATAGTTTCAATAATCAATAGTAGAGCTGCAACTAACAATTATTCTGATAATCTATTGATCATTTAAACGATTAATCGATTAGTTGTTTGGTTCATAAAATGGTGTAAAGTGTCAATCAGTGCTTCCAAAAGCTGAAGATTTAACCTAAAATGTCTTTTTTTGTCCAGACCAACAGTCCACAACCCAAAGATTAACATCAGTCAATTAATCAATCATTCAAATGATTAATCGATTAGTTGTTTGGTTCATAAAATGTTGATATAGAGACTAAAGAAACCAGGAAATAATCAGAGAAGAGAAGCTGGAACCAGAGAATTTGGACATTTTCTTCTTAAAAATGACTCAAATCGATTAATCGATTATCAAAATAGTAATCGCAACTAATCGATTAATCATTACAGTTCTGAATTTACACATTCTGAAATTGCATCTTACAGTTTAAATTTGCAGCAATAGTTTCAATAATCAATAGTAGAGCTGCAACTAACAATTATTCTGATAGTTTATTAATGTATTGATCATTTAAACGATTAATCGATTAGTTGTTTGGTTCATAAAATGTTGATCAGCGTTATAGAGGCTAAAGAAACCAGGAAATAATCAGAGAAGAGAAGCTGGAACCAGAGAATTTAGACATTTTATTCTGATAAATGACTCAAATCAATTAATCGATAATAAAAATAGTAATAGCAACTAGTTTATTAATGTATTGATCATTTAAACGATTAATCGATTAGTTGTTTGGTTCATAAAATGGTGTAAAGTGTCAATCAATGTTTCCCAAAAGCTGAAGATTCAACCTAAAATGTCTTTTTTGTCCACAACCCAAAGATCATCAGTTTACTATTATAGAGACTAAAGAAACCAGGAAATAATCAATAGCAATTAACTTAATAGCTTTCAACTAATCGATTAATCGACTAATCATTACAGCTCTATGAGCAGCGAGCGACACATCCTGTTAAATAAACTCCTCTCAGCCCTTAGACAATATTTGCATGTGCATCTGTGGTCAGGAACAGTTTCAGATGGACGTTATCTTCACTCCAACAGTGTCGCGTTTCATCCAGTTCGATGCTTGTTGCTGTAATTTAATACGTCGAGAAGCAGAGGAAACGTGTTTGTGTGCAGCTGAACTGAAGGAGAATTCAGCCCTGAGCTGGATTAATGACTAACTGCTTGAGATTTAACATTAAACCTGACGTTTCATTTGAATTTAAAACCTCACCGCTCTGATTGACACCCACCTGACAGGTTCTCATAAGCAGCTACTGTTATAACCAGGTAGTTGTGCACATGGTTCGCTCTTAAAGCTGCAGTAAGTGGCCTGGAAGAAACGGGATTGCATAAGATTGGGTTTTTAATTTCACGCCCATACAGTCACAGTCACAGCAGCTTGTGTCTGGATCCAGTCCAACATGTTGATTTATTGCTGTTGTCCCTAATGAAAGTGGGTGAACGACTCCTTGTGCAGTTTATTATATAAATATATATGTTCCTGTTTACTCGATTTCTCAATAATTTGATCATTGGATTGATTAATCGAACTGTTGCATTGTACAGTTTAATTATGCAGCAGTAGTTACAATAATCATCAGTAGAGCTGCAAATAACTTAAAAATGACTCTAATCCATTAATCAATTAATGGAGAATAGTTGGTGATTAATGTGATAGTTGGCAACTAATCGATTAATCATTGCAGCTCTAGTTTATTGTGTATATTCACATGATTTTGGAACTTGGTAGATAATGTGCACTATTATTAATAGTAGGGCTTTATTCTAACGATTAATCGATTAGTAGTTTGGTTTATTAAATGGTGTAAAATGTCAATCAGTGTTTCCAAAGCTGAAGATTCAACCTAAAATGTCTTTTTTTGTCCAAAGATCATCAGTTTATTATTATAGAGACTAAAGAAACCAGGAAATAACCAGAGAAGAGAAGCTGGAACCAGAGAATTTAGACATTTTATTCTGAAAAATGACTCAAATTGATTAATAGATAATAAAAATCATGATTCATGTTGCTAATGGTGCTTTAGGACCATAAACACAGTTATTTTTATGAATAGAAAATGAAAATGATAATATTAAACTAGGAAAATGGTCAAAATAGGGCCCCTTCAAAATAAAAGCATGCTCAAAATTATCCATGCCAGACAGTTCACAACCCAAAGATCATCAGTTTATTATTATAGAGACTAAAGAAACCAGGAAATAATCAGAGAAGAGAAGCTGGAACCAGAGAATTTAGACGTTTTCTACTTAAAAAAATGACTCAAATCATTTAATTGATTATCAAAATAGTTGTCAATTAATGTAATAGTTGCAACTAATCAATTAATCAACTAATCATTGCAGCTCTAGATGAGTTCATCAGGTATTTTTATCACTTAAAGCTGTTATTTCCTCTTTAAATAGATTCTGATACAGATACTGTCCGGTGACAGTTTCTCAAATGCCAGTGACCTTTCAAAATAAAAGACAAGACACACACTGACATCACAAACCCAAAGATCATCAGTTTATTATTATAGAGACTAAAGAAACCAGGAAATAATCAGAGAAGAGAAGCTGGAACCAGAGAATTTAGACATTTTCTTCTTCAAAATGACTCAAATCAATTAACCGATCATCAAAATAGTTGGTGATTAATGTCATAGATTGCGATTAATCGATTAATCGTTGCAGCTCTGCATGAAACTGCATGTTCTAGTTTAATTCTGCATCACGGACGTCGTCCTCCAGCCCATCAGCCGGTGCATTTAGGCGTCAGACTATAATAAATTTGACTCAGCTGTGACCTGATCAGTAAAAACCAGGCTCCAGACACACACCCGGCGGCACTAGGACCCCGAGGAGCCGTTTTCCAGCTGCGGCGGCGGCGGCCGGTGTGGTTTGTGTCCTGGTCGTCATTAGTATCCTCATCACTGGGGGAATATGGCCCCCGAGGCCCTGACCAGCACCACTCTGCTGCTGCTGCTGCTGCTGCTGATTCTCCATCCAACACTCAGACACACGTGGAGCTGAGGATTTAAAGTAACACGACGTGGCAGCAGCTTCCTCCTCATCAGCTGCTGAAGAGAAGGAATCTGACGCTCTCATCCAAAACTATCAGAGTCCTGAGATGTTCTGCTTCAGTGCAGCGCCGCCGAGAACAAGCTGCTGTTCAACGTCCAGCAGAAACAGCACGTAACGTCCAGCAAATCAGAGGAATTAACCTTTAATTCACAAAAACAGGACAGATTAGAATAAAAGTGAAATTTCTCAGTTTGCTGCTGCACTGATCAGTATTTATTAAACCACTGGAACAGAAATCTAATCTTTTCAGGGGTAAATATCTTGTATTTAGAACAATTAGTCCAATATTTTGTAGAATTATCTTATTCCATTGGCAAATAATTTGACTTATTTTAGGTTTTTTAAAGGATTTCAGGTAAAATGTCAGAATTATGAGCAAAAAAGATAAAAAGCCAAATCTTATTTTAAGAAAATAACAAACAATATTTATTATTTTAAGCAGCAGATGAAGTTATCTACTATATAAAAGTTAACGGTGGATATTTTATCACTTGAACTCTGAAAGTGAAAATATTGTATATTTATTAGAATTAGTCCAATATTAAGTAGATTAATCTTATTCCATTGTCAGATAATTTAGCTTAATTCAAGATTTTTTTTCTTGTTTGATCTCGTTTTAGGAAACAAATCAAGAAAAAGCTGAATTATCTGTCAGTTAAATACAATAATTCTATTGAATATTGGACTAATTGAACCAAATATACATAAATCACTTGTTAAGATTTGATGATTTTTGCAGATTCTTTGAAATAAGTTAAATTATCTCCTAATGGAATAAGAAAAATCAAGATAATTCTCCTAAATATTGGACTAAATGTACTAAATACACGATATTTTCCGTTTGATAATAGTTGATATTAATCATGTAAATAGAATAATATTAAAGTAATTAGGAGAGATGTGCAGGTGTTATTTCTGTATTTATTATACTGGTCTGACCTACTTCACATTAAAATGCATTGATTGTGACTCATAAACTGCTTCAATGGGCCAATTCTGGCCCCCGGGCCACATGTTGGCCCCCCCTGATCCAGGACGACTACAAACAGAGACGTTAAATGTTCCACTTCCTGTTTCTTCACAGAAATGTGAAGTCTGTTCTTCCTTCACGCTCATGGATCCATGTTACAGCTGATTATTATCCTCGTTTTCCCGTCGTGAATTATTACGATGACGTCACCGACGGCAACCGTGACCGAGGATGGAGGAGACGATCCGGAGGAGGAGGAGGAGGAGGATATTTTTAGGTCAGGGACGGTGATGTGATTGTTCGGGGTCGATTTTTTTTTTTGTTTGCAAAGACTCGTCGGTGCCGTGAAGGTGGAAAAATGGCAGAGAGAAGGATTAGAGACGTGGAAGGATGAGGCAGAGAGAGGAGGAGGATTAAGAAAAAAAAAAAACAAGACGTCGCCAGAGGGAAACGGGAGAGGATCAGTCCAGAGGAGACAGTGTCCTCACCAAAATGGCCGCTCTCTCCTCCCACGTGTCACCCCCCCCTCCTCTAAATGCCATATAAGGACCATAGAATTCTTTATTCCATTATTCCCAGCAGGGTTTTGGTGGTTTTTGTTTCTCAGGGTCTGCACCAAGGTCATGACCTCAGCCTCTTCAAGGTCATGTGACTCATCGACAGGAAGCAGCGTTGTTGTTGTTGTAGTTGTCGTCTCTAAACAGCAAAAAATCCTGGTTTCTGCCTGTTTGAGCAGAGCTGCAGCAGCTAAAGACTCTTCTGATAATTTATCTATTAAACTATTTACTCAACGATTAATCAATTAATTGCCAGCTATTTTTCTCAGATTCCAGCTTCTCAAATCTGATTTATTTAGTTTTATAGAATAGTTCACTCATGATATTTGGTTGTGGACTGTGAGCTGCAACGATTAATCGATTAGTTGCCTTTTACTACTACTTTTATTTTATAAGATAATCGATTTGAGTCATTTTTAGGAATAAAATGTCCAAATTCTCTGGTTCCAGCTTCTCTTCTCTGGTTATTTCCTGGTTTCTTTAGTCTCTATAATAATAAACTGATGATCTTTGGACAAAAAAAGACATTTTAGGTTGAATCTTCAGCTTTAGGATCTACAACATTTGATAAAAACCCAACTAATTGATTGATAGTTTCAGTTTATAGATCAATTGATCATCAAAATAGTTGATTCCTACACATTATAGTAAAAAATATCTCACCGATGTGGAAATTCATTTATTTTAGTGGTATTTTTATGCCTTCATTGACATAACCATAACAGTATTTTTCTCAGGTTGTTGTTAAAACTAGAGCTGTAATGATTAATCAATTAGTATTCTGATAAGTAGTAATTGATTAATTGCCAACTATCACATCGACTGTTAAAGACGACTAAAGAAACCAGGAAATAATCAGAGAAGAGAAGCTGGAACCAGAGAATTTAGACATTTTCTACTTAAAAATGATTAAAATCCATTAATAGATCAAATCAGTTGGTGATTAATGTAAAAGTTGTCAATTAATGGACTAATTGTTGCAGGAAACATGTTTATCTGCTGTGAATTTGGTCATTTTAACATGAGGGTCTATGGGGTTTCACTGGTTTCTGGAGCCTCTAGTGGACATTTGAGGAACTGCAGTTTCTGGCTTTTATGTATTGGTTTAATTTGGTCTTGACTGGTCAGACATTTATTTTATTGGGCTAATAAATAAAAAATACTTTATTTTGTCCACAAACCAACTCCTTATTGACTTTCTGAATAAATGTTATATATTGTGATATAAAAATATCTACAATATTGGTGTAAAATGTGGATCAGTGTCTCCAAAACTGTAGATTCAACCTAAAATGTCTTTTTTTTTTGTCCAAAGATCATCAGTTTATTATTATAGAGACTAAAGAAACCAGGAAATAATCAGAGAAGAGAAGCTGGAACCAGAGAATTTACACATTTTCTACTAAAAAATGATTCAAATCCATTAATAGATCAAATCAGTTGGTGATTAATGTAAAAGTTGTCAATTAATGGACTAATTGTTGCAGGAAACATGTTTATCTGCTGTGAATTTGGTCATTTTAACATGAGGGTCTATGGGGTTTCACTGGTTTCTGGAGCCTCTAGTGGACATTTGAGGAACTGCAGTTTCTGGCTTTTATGTATTGGTTTAAATTGGTCTTGACTGGTCAGACATTTATTTTATTTTACATATTCCGATTCATTCAAAGGATTAATCAATTCGATTTTTTTTCCTAAAATTGACTTTTTGCTTAATTGCACTGTTTTTTAATTGAATGTAATAATTAAAAAAAACATATCACTGCAAAAAAAACTATATTTTACATTAGATATCTATTTATTTTCTGCAGCTGTTGCATCACATATTCAGAGTTTAAATCAGAAATAGTGAAACGTCTCAGCCACAAAGTGACTGAAGGGATTGTGACTTAAATCACTTTAAATAAATTGGTTTAAATCCCACTTGTCAGCGTGTTGAGCTGCTTCCTGTTTCTGTTTGATCCTCCATCGTTTCTCCGCTTTATTCCGTTCCCTGGACTTTTCTCCTGGTTCCTGGTGTCGGTGCTCGGAGCTGATACCAGCTGACTGAGCGTCGCCGTGGTTACCGGAGAGCGGAGGCCAGATTAGACGAGAACAGATCGGATAAACGGCGCCGAGCTTATTCTCTACAAGCCTCAAATCCAGAGCTCAGAGGTTCGGAAACATGGAGAAGGAGAAGTCAGCTCCTCTGCTCTGAGTTTAGTTTTCATGTGTTTTAATGTGATTCAAGGAGGGAAAATGATGATGGAGGGAGTTTAGTTCATAAAATAAATGTATAAATGACACCGATATATTTATCCTCCTTTTATATGTGCAGAAATACAAGTCAACAGGGAGAAATATCTAGTTTTTATGTAAAAATTGTATTTATTTTCAATAAGAATGTACATATAAATAAATAAAATAACAATGCTGATTATCAATTAAATAGCTAATAACACTGACTACAGATATAAAAAAATATAATATATTTATAATATATAAAAAATTCTCATTGTTTTTTCCATTTTTAATTAAATTTTTATTTTTTGCAAACAATTTTATCTTAATTCTTATTGTATTTGGTGCAATGATTCAGAAATTGAGTAGAATTATCTAATAATTTATCCTATTTCAAGTTTTTTTTCCTGATTTGTTCTCTAGTTTAACATTTTCTTAAAAAAAAAGATTAAATTAACTAAAATCAAGTTGAAAAACAAACTTAAAATGAGCTTAAATTATCTGACAAAGGAATAAGATCATTCTAAATGGTCCATTTATTGTCTCCCTTTGTCCAGTGGACTAGTGGACCGGATTGGACCCTGTAGTGGGCCGGTTCTGGCCCCTGTGCCACATGTTTGACACCCCTGTTATAAATGGGTTAAATCTAAATGAATAATTAACAGGACAGGAATAAAAACATTCCTTCCATTTTCTCCGTCTTCAGAAATGGACCCAGTCGACCGGAGCCAGAACCCGAGTGCAGCAGCAGAACCTCCAGCCTCGGATCCGGGTTCGGATCCATCGGTTCCGTCCAGGCCTCGTCGGCCCCAGAGGAGCGCCAGAGTGGAGGGTTCTGTTGACATCTCTGAACCCAAACCCGGACCAGAACCCGGACCCGGTCCGGAGGTGAACCAGGACCAGTGTGTTCCTGACGGCGCCGCGGCCAGCCGTCCTAAACCCTCCCGCCCCGCGGCCTCCAAACCCGTAGACGACCGCCCCGAACCCGGCGCGGTCCGACCCAAAGGACCGGGACACCACCCGGTCCGAGCCGCCTCGGTCCCCCACCCCCAGACCACCAGATCCACCCCCCATCACCTCAACACCCACGCACAGCGGGCCCTGTCCGTGGCCGGAACCGCCGACACCCAGGCCCAGACCGTGGAGGACTTCAGGTACCAAGACCCGGTCCAGACAAGTACTGAGTTAAAGCATCTAATCAGTAAAAGTGTAAAAGTTCTGGTTTTAAAACTAATTAAAGTACAAAAGCTTAGTGCAACATATATAACGTTGTTTTTTATATGATTATTTTAGACTTTTTGCTCATTTTTGAATAATATTTATCCTCTAATGCATCAAATATTACTTAGACTTGGTAAAAAAAAGGTTTTTATTACTTAAAATGTTCTAAATAATAGATATATTTAAGAAATATAGAAGTTTCAGGATAGTTTCATACTGTGTAAGACAATGGGGATTTATCATATTTGCATATTGTTGCCATAGAAATCTATTTTAGCTAATTAAAAACAGTTAAATTCAAGTTAAAAATGTTTATATAATAAAAATCTTCCCAAATTCTGAATAAAACAACCTTCAGTTGTGAGACAGTGATGCTCACATGTCAAATGTCCATGAGCAATGACTCATAAATTATCTATCTTTTCAAAATAAAAGCGCCCTTTTCATGCCTTACTGTAAAAACATCGATTTTATATCACAGCTTTTTAGAAAGATGAAGATAAAGTAGTTGTTGCCATATGGCAACACTATAAAGACTATAAGACTAAAGAAACCAGGAAATAATCAGAGTAGAGAAGCTGGAACCAGAGAATTTAGACATTAAAAATTACTAAAATTGATTAATCGATTATTATTATAGTCACTGATCAATATAATAGTTGGCAACTAATCGATTAATCATTGCAGCTCTAATTTTATATTCTAAATTTGCATGTGAAAGTTAAGTTTTGCATCAATAATTCACCCTAAACTGTTTAAATCGTGTGTGTGTGTGTGTGTTTTCAACATTTTCTATCTACAGGATTCACATCATCACATGGAACGTGGGTTCGGCCACGCCCCCTGATGACATCACATCTCTGCTCGGCCTGAACGTTGGCGACGGAAACACAGACATGTACATCATCGGGTGAGCAGCGAAACCAGAGTCCGCTCATGTTTGCTTGTTCCAAGCATCTCTGTCTCCATGGCGACGCTTCTCTTTTCTCCTTTTATTAAAGCCTTAAAGCCTGTGTGTGTGTGTGTGTAGGTGTGTGTGTAGGTGTGTGTGTGTAGGTGTGTGTGTAGGTGTGTGTGTGTAGGTGTGTGTGTAGGTTTCATTTTTTGCAGCGTTGGAAGCAAAATCTAAGCAATAAACCAAACATGAAGAACGCTGCAAAAAATAAAATCTCTGCAGGTCGTCTTGTATTTTTCAAAATTTGGTACAATTATTCCAATATTGAGTAGAATTATCTATATAATCAAGCTTATTTAAACTTCTTTTTTCCCGATTTAGGTAAATCTTCCTTCAAATAATAGAATAAAATCAAGAAAAAGATGTAAAGAAGCTCAATTATAAGATAACTACTCAATATTGTACCAGTTGATAAGATATTTTCAACTGAGATTTCATTTTTTGCAGTGTTGGAAGCAAAATCTAAGCAAATGTAGGGAAAAAATGACATCCTAACAAGTTAAAATATCTTGTATTTGGTGCAATTATTTCAATATTGAGTAGAATTATAGATAGAATTATAATTTAGCTTATTTCACGTTTTTTTTTCCTGATTTGTGTCAATTTCTCTTAAAGAAAACAATAATTGACTACATTTTTTGCAGTGTTGGAAGCAAAATTTAAGCAAATGCATAAAAAACACTGCAAAATTATTTTATAATTTATCTTATTTCAAGTGTTTTTCCCTGATTTGGGACAATTTCTTTAAAAAAAAACAAAATAAATAGACTATAATCAAGAAATAAGATAATTAAATTAATTCGTTAATTGAATAAATAGAGTATTTAGATGTATTAAATCTAAATTAATAAGTGATGGGAAAGTGGTTGGTGTGTCAGTGTTTTAACTGAAGTGATGGTGTGTGTGTGTCGTGTGTGTTGTTCTGTGTGTGTGTGTGTGTGTTGTTTTTCTTGAAGGCTGCAGGAAGTGAACTCTATGATTAACAAAAGGCTGAAAGACGTCCTGTTCACAGACCAGTGGAGCGAAGTCTGCATGGAGCGACTCAGCCCCTTCGGTTATGTCCAGGTCAGTCAGAGACTGCTCTGTAAAACACCATATGATGCTGTAAAACACCAGAAAGCACCAGAAAACACCAGCGACTGCTCTGTAAAACACCATATGATGCTGTTAAAACACAAGAAAACACCAGAAAACACCAACGACTGCTCTGTAAAACACCATATGATGCTGTTAAAACACAAGAAAACACAAGAAAACACCAACGACTGCTCTGTAAAACACCATATGATGCTGTTAAAACACAAGAAAACACCAGAAAACACCAACGACTGCTCTGTAAAACACCATATGATGCTGTTAAAACACAAGAAAACACAAGAAAACACCAACGACTGCTCTGTAAAACACCATATGATGCTGTTAAAACACAAGAAAACACCAGAAAACACCAACGACTGCTCTGTAAAACACCATATGATGCTGTTAAAACACAAGAAAACACCAGAAAACACCGACTGCTCTGTAAAACACCATATGATGCTGTTAAAACACCAGAAAACACCGACTGCTCTGTAAAACACCATATGATGCTGTTAAAACACAAGAAAACACCAGAAAACACCAACGACTGCTCTGTAAAACACGACATGATGCTGTTAAAACACCAGAAAACACAAGAAAACACCAACGACTGCTCTGTAAAACACCATATGATGCTGTTAAAACACAAGAAAACACCAGAAAACACCGACTGCTCTGTAAAACACCATATGATGCTGTAAAACACCAGAAAACACCGACTGCTCTGTAAAACACCATATGATGCTGTTAAAACACCAGAAAACATCAGAAAACACCAACGACTGCTCTGTAAAACACGACATGATGCTGTAAAACACCAGAAAACACCAGTGACTTCTCTATAAAACACAATATAATGCTGTTAAAACACCAGAAAACACCAGAAATGGTTACTAACAGTGGCTAACAGTAACTAACAGTAACTAACAGTAACTAACAGTGGCTAAAAAAGTGTGTGTGTGTGTGTGTGTGTGTGTGTGTGTGTGTGTGTGTGTGTGTGTGTGTGTGTGTGTGTGTGTGTGTGTGTGTGTGTGTGTGTGTGTGTGTGTGTGTGTGTGTGTGTGTGTGTGTGTGTGTGTGTGTGTGTGCTCCCAGGCTGTGGTTTTATTTTGGGATGGTGTTGTTGATGGGTCAGTGACAGTGAGACTGATGCTGTCCTGCAGCCGTCCCACCTCCTGCTGGGCTGCTGCAACCTGTTCCCATACAAAGCTGCTGGCCCATTGACTTCCATCCAACATCAGTACAAATACAGCATGCAACTACAGCTACGACACTAAATAATGTACTTTTATGGGGAGTAAAATATAACAGTAGTTGTTTTTTTGTAATATTCTGCTGTATTTGCTCTGTCACAGTAACATATAAATGGATTCTGACATTTCTGTAGCAATAAAATCATTATTAGCGATAAAAATACACAAATTGAATTAAATGGAATATGCAAAAGTACTTATTTACAACAATAAACCAAACCTACAATAGCTAACAGTAGCTAACAGTGGCTAACAGTTACTAACATTAACTAACAGTGGCTAACAGTTACCAACAGTTACTAACAGTAATTAACAGCTAACAGTGGCTAACAGTAGCTAACAATTACTAACAGTAGCTAACAAGTACTAACAGTAGCTAACAGTTACTAACAGTTACTAATGGTTACTAACAGTGGCAACTGTAGCTACAGTAACAGTTACTAATGGTTGCTAACAGTAGTTAACAGTTACTAAAAGTCGCTAACGGTAACTAACTGTCACTAACTGTCACTAACAGCTATTGCTTACTAATAATAAAAATAATAGTAGCAATCCATTAATAACAGTAGATAATGGTTATAACAATGGCTAACAGTAACTAACAGTGGGTAACAGTAACTAATAGTGGCTAACAGTAGCTAACAGTAGCTAACAGTGGCTAACAGTAACTAACAGTGGCTAACAGTAGCTAACAGTGGCTAATGGTTACTAACAGTGGATAACAGTTACTAACAGTCAGTAACAGTGGCTAACAGTAGCTAACAGTAGCTAACAGTAACTAACAGTGGCTAACAGTAACTAACAGTAGCTAATGGTTACTAACAGTGGCTAACAGTAGCTAACAGTAACTAACAGTGGCTAACAGTAACTAACAGTAGCTAATGATTACTAACAGTAGCTAACAGTAAATAACAGTGGCTAACAGTAAGTAACAGTAGCTAATGGTTACTAACAGTGGCTAACAGTAGCTAACAGTAACTAACAGTGGCTAACAGTAGCTAACAGTAACTAACAGTGGCTAACAGTAACTAACAGTAGCTAATGATTACTAACAGTAGCTAACAGTAAATAACAGTGGCTAACAGTAGCTAATGGTTACTAACAGTGGCTAACAGTAACTAACAGTAACTAACAGTAGCTAATGGTTACTAACAGTAACTAACAGTGGCTAATGGTTACTAACAGTAACTAACAGTGGCTAATGGTTACTAACAGTAACTAACAGTAACTAACAGTAACTAACAGTAACTAACAGTAACTAACAGTAACTAACAGTAACTAACAGTGGCTAATGGTTACTAACAGTAACTAACAGTAACTAACAGTAACTAACAGTAGCTAACAAATATTTTTGTGTTTAAATGTAGTTTAACATTTCATACAAACTACTTATTTAAAACCTGCTGGTTCCTTTAGGGTCAGAGGTTCCTGTATTTAATCACTTAACATTCTACTGGAATTTACTGGAATCAACTAATCTTTATTCAAGTTAAGGGTGTAGTGTTCATGTTTCTGTATATAACCCTTGTGGTTGTAGATTTATTCCATATTTATTATGTCATTTAGAGCCAGATCCGTCTCTCTGTGACCTTTAATTTAGAGTATTAGTGCTGATATTAACGTTGTGGGTGGATATTGTGTGATGTCAGGATGAGTGTGTATCTTCTTCTCTGTCCAACACATCTGCTGTGTTTCTGCTGTGATATCATCTCCTCACCGAGGCTCATTACACTCATCAGGATCATTGTCGCTTTCACACTGAATCAGCTGCAGAAACGCTGCACAAGCTCTTTTTTCCCCATTAGTGGGATTTATTTCTGTTAATTCTGACACTAATCTCTAATTGCAGTTTGATATTTTTGCATTTGTCAAAAGTAATGACTGAGCAACATTCACTGCACCAGCTGGAGCATTTTAACATTTATTCTACAATAAATAAGATCTGCATTTAAATTAAATGCAAGTTAAATAAAAAATTAAAAGATTTGTTTATAGTATATAATAATAAACTGATGAAAAGACATTTTAGGTTGAATCTTCTTCTTTTATGAACTAATCTTATAATTAATCAGGCTTAAAATGACAGAAATTCACCATTATAAATTCATTTTAATCACAGAATTGTATGTAAATGTTCTATATTTTAATCTAATATTAATATTTAAACTATATTTCATAGAGTTGCAATGATTAGTTGACTAATAATTTAATTACATTAATCACCAATTATTTTATTAATTGATTTTAATCATTTTTTAAAGAAGAAAATGTCCAAATTCTGATTTTTCTGGTTTCTTTAGTCTCTATAAGACAAAAAAAAGACATTTTAGGTTGAATCTTCAGCTTCAGGAAACAATAATCCACATTTTACACCATTTAATGAACCAAACAATTGATAATAACCAATTAATTGATATCAAACTAGTTGTTTAGTTGCAGTTCTACCATTGATTGCTGCAAAATTAATGTTAAAATGATTATTGAGTATTTTCAGATCACAGTACAAATGACTGACAATTTTCCTCTTCACATACTGAATAAATAAAATTATATTACTGTTCCTCTATATTTTTATAGGTATAAAAAAAGATCTACAAAATTAATTGGAAGAATTAAATAATTAAATTTTTACAGCTTGAACTTGAATGCAGCAATAAAAGAAGGTTCACTTTACTGATTAATTGATTAATTGCCAAATATTAAAGTAATTGCCAATTATTTTCATTATCAGTTTATGGATTTAAGTCATTTATATTAAGAAAATGACTTAAAATGTCTCTGGACATGGATAATTTTGAGCATGCTTTTATTTTGAAGGGGCCCTATTTTGACCATTTTCCCAGTTTAATATTTTAATTTAAATTTTTAAGTCATAAAAATAGCTGTGTTGATGCTTCTAAAGCACTTCTAGCAACAATGCCTCAATCAATGAATTGATTAGGTGTCAATTAACACATGAATCACCATTTTTTATAATCTATTATTTGATTTGAGTAGTTTTTTTCTCTGATTTCTTTAGTATTCTAAGGAATTCTATTAAATTATCCAAGTTTCAGTCTTATTTTAGTCAGAATTATCAATGAATGTTTTCATCTAGTGTTAATTGACTTAAACTGATGACATTTTAATCTAGTTTTAGTCAATAAAAATTGTATTTTAGCCTCTTTTTAGTCCCAGTAACTCAGTCAACGTAGTAGAAGTTGATAAAAGTACAGACAAAACCAACTATTCTGATAATTAATTAATAGATTTAAGTCATTTTTAAGTAGAAAATGTCTAAATTCTCTGGTTCCAGCTTCTCTTCTCTGATTATTTCCTGGTTTCTTTAGTCTCTATAATAATAAACTGATAATCACAGAGTCAATTCTTCAAAATGTATTGTCTTTTATTTTGAAAGGGCACTGACATTTGTAGTCAGATTAGTCTGTTTAAAGAGGAAATAACAGCTTTAAGTGATAAAAATACCTGATGAACTCATCAATGATTAGTCAATTAATCAATTAGTTGCAACTATTACATTAATCTAATCCAATTAATCAATTTGAGTCATTTTTAAAGACGAAAACGTCCAAATTCTCTGGTTCCAGCTTCTCTTCTCTGATTATTTCCTGGTTTCTTTAGTCTCTATAATAATAAACTGATGATCTTTGGGTTGTGGACTGTTGAATAATCGATTATTGACCAACTATTAAATTAATTGTAATCTATTTTAAGGTTAATAAACTCTCAGAACAGTTGTTAGTTGCAGCCCTGGAGGTTTGTGTCAGTCATGAATCTTTATTTTAGACTGAACCTCCTCCTCTAAATACTGCTCTGCTATCATCACACTTGTTACTCACACTTCATTTCTCCAGGCTTGACAAGGTCACACACACACACACACACACACACACACACACACACACACACACACACACACACACACACACCTGTCTTTGGGCCTGAATGTATTTCAAGCTCTAAACCAAAATGGAACATGGCAGCGTTCAGTAGCATCTCCCACTGTTCACTGATGTTAATATAAAACACAGGTGGAGGTACATTCTCTATCTCTCACACACACACACACACACACACACACACTTATTGTCCGAGTCCTCGCTACAAATAAAGTCGGCCCAGTTTACGGTTCAGTAGAATCCATTACGCAACAGAGTGGTTGAAGCAGCCAGTTATTGCTGAGTGGAGGTCATCAGTCACGTGGGGCTGAGCCTCACCCTCTGCCCACAGGGTTTTACTGATTCCAGGCGGGTGTGATCCAGCTCCTTCAGCCCGGGGGTGGAGGCGTGTTGGAGGCTTGGATGGTTGAGGGGGTGGAGGCGTGTTGGAGGCTTGGACGGTTGAGGGGGTGGAGGCGTGTTGGAGGCTTGGACGGTTGAGGGGGTGGAGGCGTGTTGGAGGCTTGGACGGTTGAGGGGGTGGAGGCGTGTTGGAGGGTTGGATGGTTGAGGGGGTGGAGGCGTGTTGGAGGCTTGGACGGTTGAGGGGGTGGAGGCGTGTTGGAGGGTTGGATGGTTGAGGGGGTGGAGGCGTGTTGGAGGGTTGGACGGTTGAGGGGGTGGAGGCGTGTTGGAGGCTTGGACGGTTGAGGGGGTGGAGGCGTGTTGGAGGCTTGGACGGTTGAGGGGGTGGAGGCGTGTTGGAGGGTTGGACGGTTGAGGGGGTGGAGGCGTGTTGGAGGGTTGGATGGTTGAGGGGGTGGAGGCGTGTTGGAGGCTTGGATGGTTGAGGGGGTGGAGGCGTGTTGGAGGCTTGGACGGTTGAGGGGGTGGAGGCGTGTTGGAGGCTTGGATGGTTGAGGGGGTGGAGGCGTGTTGGAGGGTTGGATGGTTGAGGGGGTGGAGGCGTGTTGGAGGCTTGGATGGTTGAGGGGGTGGAGGCGTGTTGGAGGGTTGGACGGTTGAGGGGGTGGAGGCGTGTTGGAGGGTCGGACGGTTGAGGGGGTGGAGGCGTGTTGGAGGCTTGGACGGTTGAGGGGGTGGAGGCGTGTTGGAGGGTTGGACGGTTGAGGGGGTGGAGGCGTGTTGGAGGGTTGGACGGTTGAGGGGGTGGAGGCGTGTTGGAGGGTCGGACGGTTGAGGGGGTGGAGGCGTGTTGGAGGCTTGGACGGTTGAGGGGGTGGAGGCGTGTTGGAGGCTTGGATGGTTGAGGGGGTGGAGGCGTGTTGGAGGGTTGGATGGTTGAGGGGGTGGAGGCGTGTTGGAGGCTTGGATGGTTGAGGGGGTGGAGGCGTGTTGGAGGGTTGGACGGTTGAGGGGGTGGAGGCGTGTTGGAGGGTCGGACGGTTGAGGGGGTGGAGGCGTGTTGGAGGCTTGGACGGTTGAGGGGGTGGAGGCGTGTTGGAGGGTTGGACGGTTGAGGGGGTGGAGGCGTGTTGGAGGGTTGGACGGTTGAGGGGGTGGAGGCGTGTTGGAGGGTTGGACGGTTGAGGGGGTGGAGGCGTGTTGGAGGGTCGGACGGTTGAGGGGGTGGAGGCGTGTTGGAGGCTTGGACGGTTGAGGGGGTGGAGGCGTGTTGGAGGGTTGGATGGTTGAGGGGGTGGAGGCGTGTTGGAGGGTTGGACGGTTGAGGGGGTGGAGGCGTGTTGGAGGCTTGGACGGTTGAGGGGGTGGAGGCGTGTTGGAGGGTTGGACGGTTGAGGGGGTGGAGGCGTGTTGGAGGGTTGGACGGTTGAGGGGGTGGAGGCGTGTTGGAGGGTTGGACGGTTGAGGGGGTGGAGGCGTGTTGGAGGGTTGGATGGTTGAGGGGGTGGAGGCGTGTTGGAGGCTTGGACGGTTGAGGGGGTGGAGGCGTGTTGGAGGCTTGGACGGTTGAGGGGGTGGAGGCGTGTTGGAGGGTTGGACGGTTGAGGGGGTGGAGGCGTGTTGGAGGGTTGGACGGTTGAGGGGGTGGAGGCGTGTTGGAGGCTTGGACGGTTGAGGGGGTTGGGATGTGTGCGGACCACAGGAGTGAGGCATGAGCCATAAATATCCGGTGAGGGGCTCGGCACAGAATGCAAATATCTTATGGCCTTATAGCAGGAAAATAACATGCGACCAGAGGTTCTTAAATGTCACAGGATGCAGATGCATGCAGCATAAAATAAGAGTCGTGATGCTTCTGTACTTTATTATATAAGTAACAGAGACAACAAGCAGAAAAACATACACTGAATAATATGTTGAAATTAGTTTATAATGTCAAGTGGTTGCACAAAATTATTATATATATTTTAAACTCTTTGCAGAATAATTATTTTGAGTAGAATTTACTTTAAATTTCCACTTATACTTAAATATATCAGGATGAATTATTACTTAATTATGTAGATTCAGTCAATGTAATAGTTTAACTCCTATATATTTAAGTTAAATCCAATCTAATTAGAAATTATAGCTGTTTTTTCTGTATCTTAACCTTCTGTAAATTTACATTAAGTTTTCATTTCAGACAATTGACAGTAGCTAAAAATAGTTAACAGTAGCTAACGGTGGCTAACAGTAACTAACAATAGCTAACAGTAGCTAACAGGGGCTAACGATAACTAACAATAGCGAACAGTAGCTAATAGTGGCTAACAGTAACTAAGGGTAACTAACAGTAGCTAATAGTGGCTAACAGTAGCTAGGGTAACTAACAGCAGCTAACAATAACTAACAGTGGCTAACAGTAGTTAACAGCGGCTAACAGTAAGTAACAGTGGCTAACAGTAGCTAACACTAACTAACAGTAGCTTACAGTAGCTAACAGTAGCTAACAGTAACTAATGGTAATTAACAGTAGCTAACAATAACTAACAGTAGCTAACAATAACTAACAGTAGCTAACAATAACTAACAGTAGCTAACAATAACTAACAGTAGCTAACAGTAAATAACAGTAGTTAACACTAACTAACAGTAACTAACAGGAGCTAAGTAGCTAACACTAACTAACATTAACTAACAGTAGCTAACAATGGCTAACAGTAACTAACAGGAGCTAACAGTAAATAACAGTAACTAGTTAACAGTAGTTAACAGTGACTAACAGTAAGTAACAGTGGCTAACAGTAGCTAACACTAACACTAACTAACAGTAACTAACAGTAGCTAACACTAACAGTAACTAATGGTAATTAACAGTAGCTAACAATAACTAACAGTAGCTAACAATAACTAACAGTAGCTAACAATAACTAACAGTGGCTAACAGTAAATAACAGTAGTTAACAGTAGCTAACACTAAGTCACAGTAACTAACAGGAGCTAACAATAACTAACAGTAACTAACAGGAGCTAAGTAGCTAACACTAACTAACATTAACTAACAGTAGCTAACAATGGCTAACTGTAACTAACAGGAGCTAACAGTAAATAACAGTAACTAGTTAACAGTAGTTAACAGTGGCTAACAGTAAGTAACAGTGGCTAACAGTAGCTAACACTAACTAACACTAACTAACAGTAGCTAACAGTAGCTAACACTAACAGTAACTAACAGTAGCTAACAGTAGCTAACAGTAACAGGAGCTAACAGAATACTTCTTATTGTAATGAAATGACTAAACTAAGTTAAGTAGATTCAGTCATTGTAATAGTTTAACTCCTACATATCTAAGTTAAATCCAGTCTAATTTGAAACAGTGGCTAACTGTTATTAACCATATATTAAATATAATATTACATTTTGGTGATCAATTAATGGATTTGAGTAATTTTCAAGAAGAAAATGTCCAAATTCTCTGGTTCCAGCTTCTCTTCTCTGATTATTTCCTGGTTTCTTTAGTCTCTATAATAATAAACTGATGATCTTTGGACAAAAAAAGACATTTTAGGTTGAATCTTCAGCTTTGGAAATCCACATTTTACACCATTTAATGACCCAATCAACTAATCTATTAGTCAGAATAGTGGTTATTTGCAGAGTTTCTGTCCATTTTAATCAGAGACTGTCATGAATCTTTATTTTTATTTCTGCTATCACCACATTTGTTACTCACACTTCACTTCTCCAGTCAGTCCTCGACTCTTCACGATGCTTTTAGAGTACATCTTTGACCATCGAGTCCCTACAGTATAAATCCACATCACGTTTTCCTGCTATAAAGTGGTTTGTTTCTACGTCGAGGTTAAACCTCAGGCTCCTCTCTGTCCACGGCTTCATGTAAAGTAGAGACTGAGCTGCAGGCTGGAATGGAAATGAACCAAGAGCAGCAGAAATGGACACGAGACGTTCAAATACCACGTTACCTGACTGTAAAATATCTATACTGGAGTAATAATTTACTCTTTACATTTTAAACCCTCATGCCCTCATTAAATTTTGCATTTTTGGCCAAAAACAAATTAGCAAACTGCAATAAAATCATTGTGTGCATGCACACACATGCAAAATCTAAGAATTTTATGCATTATCCTATAAAGAGTTAATAGAAAATACAGTAAAAATGTCAAATACAACTACTGGCATTACAGAATTCATGGTTTTATACTGTAGCTAGTTAAAAACTGTGGTTTTAATGGAAGTCAATGGAACTACATAATAAATACTAATGCAATTTAATATATCCAATACTCTAATCACCACAAAAGTCTCTTTTCCTGACGTTTATTATCTGCAAAATAATGTTATTTGTGTGTGTTTTAATTTTTAAATAAACAGTTAATAATTCAAAGAGATAAACTGGCATTTAAAGGGTTAAAAACCTGAAAATATATTTAAAAAATGCAGAAATAAATCTTGTTGTATGATGAATTTATAGAAGTTATGTAAAAGAATTGCAAATATTCATGACAAAAGCCAATAAAAGGTGAAAATATCTTATTTTTGGTACAAATAGTCCAATATTCAGTGTAATTATCTGATTCCACTGGCAGATAATTTAGCTTATTTCATGTTTTTTAAAGAAAATCTTAGTCTTGTTTTATTAAACAAGACCAGATTCACCCAAATTAGGAAAAAAAACTTGAAATAAGATAAATTATCAGATAATTCTACTCAATATTGGACAAATTCGACCATATTTTCACCATCATCTTAGAAGTTTTTCTTCTGTTATTTTTTGTCTCTATTTTAAACTCCATGCTGTTCATTATGTGTTGGTTTCCATGACGACCCTTATGTTTTACCTATCTATGCTATCGTTTATCTCACCTGTCCAGGTGACGTCCCAGCGGATGCAGGGTTTACTGCTGCTGATCTTTGCTAAATATTATCACCTTCCCTTCCTGCGTGGAGTCCAGACTGAGACCACCAGAACAGGCCTGGGGGGCTACTGGGTGAGTTTCTATTCTAATCGATTCATCTTTATCAATAATCAATAGATTCATCAAAATATCTGCTAGTTGCAGCCCTAATATTCAGCTCTAATATTATCTTCAATTACCTTATTTCTTAATTTTAGTCAGTTTAATCCCAGAGGTTGACTTTGTACCAGTGTTAATATTCTTCTTCTATTCTTCTATTCTTATTCTAGTGAGAAATAATAATTTGTTTAACTCCTATATATTTAAGTTAAATTAAACGGTAGCTAACGGTAGCTAACGGTAACTAACTGTAGCTAACGGTAACTAACTGTAGCTAACAATAGTTAACAGTAGCTAACAGTGGCCAACAGTAGCTTACAATAGCTAACGGTAGCTAACAGTAACTAATGGTAACTAACAGTAGCTAACAGTAGCTAACGGTAACTAACAATAACTAACAGTGGCTAACAGTAGCTAACAGTAAATAACAGTAGTTAACATTGGCTAACAGTAAGTAACAGTGGCTAACAGTAGCTAACAGTAACTAACGGTAACTAACAGTAGCTAACAGTAGCTAACGATAACTAACAGTAGCTAACAATAACTAACAGTGGCCAACAGTAGCTAACAGTAAATAACAGTAGCTAACAGGAGCTAACAGTAGCTAACACTAACTAACAGTAGCTAACAGGAGCTAACAGTAGCTAACACTAACTAACAGTAACTAACAGGAGCTAACAGTAAATACAGTAGTTAACATTGGCTAACAGTAAGTAACAGTGGCTAACAGTAACTAACAGGAGCTAACAGTAGCTAACAGTAAGTAACAGTAGCTAACAGGAGCTAACAGTAGCTAACACTAACTAACAGTAGCTAACAGTAGTTAACATTGGCTAACAGTAAGTAACAGTGGCTAACAGTAGCTAACACTAACTAACAGTAGCTAACAGGAGCTAACAGTAGCTAACACTAACTAACAGTAGCTAACAGGAGCTAACAGTAAATACAGTAGTTAACATTGGCTAACAGTAAGTAACAGTGGCTAACAGTAACTAACAGGAGCTAACAGTAGCTAACACTAACTAACAGTAGCTAACAGGAGCTAACAGAATACTTCTTATTGTAATGAAATGATTAAACTGAGTTATGTAGATTCAGTCATTGTAATAGTTTAACTCCTACATATTTAAGTTAAATATTTAAATGACAGTTTCAGTTAATTATTTCGTTTTTCTGAGTTTGTAGCATCACATTACTGTCATTCTATTATTTGTATTATTTGTTTTTACCAAATTACAATTTAAAACAAAAAAAAAATCAAGTTCAATCTTATAATTCATCTACTTTTTATAATAAGGTGAATTTTTATTTAGTTTTAATCTCATTTATGTCAGTGAAATAGCTTGTGAAATATTTATATTATCCTTATTCTAGTGAGGAATAATAATTTACATGTTATATAACTTTAATGCAAATAACTCCTCAGACTGTATCAGGCCTTATTTGTTATGTCATGTTCTATGTAAATAAGTAAAGAGGCTGTTGTCTCTTATAAAATCCTGGTAACTAAACTCTAACAAACACACAGCGTCTGATCCGTGATTTTAGTTTCACTGGAACATTTCTTCACTTTCTGCTGATTTTACACTGAAACATCACTCGACTCATCTCATCTCCCTGCTGGGACTCACACACACACACACACACACACACACACACACACACACACACACACACACACACACACACACACACACACACACATAAATCAAGAGACCAGAGACCTGATTCATACCTGAGACCTGAGACTACAACCCAGAGACCAGAGACCTGAGACCTGGTCCCTGATCTGGACCTGAGACCAGAGACCACAACCACAGACCTGAGACCTGATTCATGTTCTGGACCAGAAACCAGAGACCAGAGACCTGATTCATACCTGAGACCTGAGACTACAACCCAGAGACCAGAGACCAGAGACCTGATTCATACCTGAGACCAGAGACCAGAGACTACAACCCAGAGACCACAACCCAGAGACCAGAGACCTGAGACCTGATTCTTGTTCTGGACCTGAGACCCAAGACCAGAGACCACAACCCAGAGACATGAGCCCAGAGACCACTACTCAGAGAACAGAGACCACAACCCAGACCCAGAGACCTGATTCATGTTCTGGACCTGAGACCAGAGACCACAACCCAGAGACCTGAGACGATAATTTTACTTAATATTAGACTAAATTTACTAAATAAAAGATATTTCCGCCTGATAAAATTAGATTATTTTCAATCAGTGACAATAAATGTTCCAGTTTCAGTTTCTACACAGAAATGTGAAGTCTGAGAATCTTTCAGGGCTCAAGGAATAAGATATTTATAGTTTAGATCAGTAAAAGTTGTTGAAATTACACTTTTTTCTCCTGTTTTGTTAATTAAAGGTGAATTAATTAATATTTCATGTGTATTTTTACTGGTTTGACTCAGTCCACATTAAATCCCACTGAATGAACCCATGAACTGAACTGAACCCTGTGTTTCGTGTTCTATTTGAATATTCCAGGGTAATAAAGGTGGCGTCAGCGCCCGTATGTCTGTGTTCGGTCACACCATCTGTTTCCTGAACTGCCACCTGCCGGCTCACATGGAGAACTCCGAGCAGAGGATGGAGGACTTCGAGAGCATCCTGCAGCAGCAGCAGTTTGAGGGTCAGGCAGCGACCGGGGTCCTGGACCACGAGTGAGTCAGGAAACAGGTTTATATACAAATACACCACAGGTTAAAGGTCCTAGAAAAGACCCAGACATCAGGCTTCATCCATGCTGATATACAGACGGGGGTTAATTAACCAGAGAAACTTGGTTGGAGCAACTTTACACTTTATTTAAGTCCATTACTGCAGAAAAGCTGGATGTCTAAGTTGTTAACTAGTACTGGATTCCTGAACATTGATATCTGTCTTTTTTGGGTCGTTGGGTAGTTAACTGATTATTTTTGTACCATTTAAATGTCCCATATTCTACACTTTCCTGTTTTTATGGTGAATTTTTCATCCCTAACCAGATTTGAAGCAGCAAAGATCATCTCAGTCTAGTTTGATGCTTCTTTTCATCAAATTGACGTTTAAAAATCTATGAAAAATAGTTTTTTCCAGGATGAAACTTCTTCATTTTGCCTTAATTAGTGTCATCAATGTATAAAATGAAAATGGTTCATACTGATCAGGTCAGTTTGACTCAGCATCAAACTAGAGGTAAAAGCAGAAATGTCAGAATATTTATTTCTCTGCAGCTTTAAGACATATTAAACACACAAAAACTACATTTAAATGTCAAAGATGTTGAGAGAAACACTTGATTCAAAGTCATCAAGTGGTGAAACATGAAGAAAAGGTTTGAACATGTATTTTATTGTGAAAAACTAGTGACTTCTCCTAATGAAAGCATCAGCTGTTAGAGGTCAGAGGTCAGCATTCTACTAAATACTTACATATTTTTTCATTTTAAATAAAGAAATATATGATAAAAATGTATATCATGTTTTAATAAGTGATGCTAATACTGTTTTGATAATCGATTGGAGTCATTTTTATGACAAAAATGTCAAAATTCTATGATTCTCTGGACAAAAAAAGACATTTTAGGTTGAAGATCCACTATTAAAGCAGTAATTATCTGGAGATCTAGTTTCCATAGTTCTTTTTTTTTTAATAAGGTGATTTTTAATTTAGTTTTAATCTTGTTTCCCTCAGAGAAACAGGGTTATGAAATATTTATTGTCATAGTTTTAGTTGAGAAGTTGAGTTTCTATCAATGTGTTTTGGTGCATTTTGAAGCATCGTAGAAGAAAAGGTTGATGGAAACGACAAAATTCTGCAAAGATTATTTGAATAATCAATTAGTTGCCGACTATTACATTAATCAACTATTCTGATAATCAATTAATAGGTTGGAGTCAGTTTTTAGTAGAAAATGTCCAAATTCTCTGGTTCCAGCTTCTCTTCTCTGATTATTTCCTGGTTTCTTTAGTCTCTATAATAATAAACTGATAGTCGCAGAGTCAATTCTTCAAAATGTCTTTTATTTTGAAAGGGCAGTGACATTTGAGACACTTGTTAAAGTAGAAACTGGACAGTATCTGTATCAGATTAGTCTGTTTAAAGAGGAAATAACAGCTTTAAGTGATAAAAATACCTGATGAACTCATCTAGAGCTGCAATGATTAGTTGATTAATTGATTAGTTGCAACTATTACATTAATCAACAACTATTTTGATAATCAATTAATCGATTTGAGTCATTTTTAAGAAGAAAATGTCTAAATTCTCTGGTTCCAGCTTCTCTTCTCTGATTATTTCCTGGTTTCTTTAGTCTCTATAATAATAAACTGATGATCTTTGGGTTTGTGATGTCACAGAGTCAGTTCTTCAAAATCTATTGTCTTTTATTTTGAAAGGTCATTGACATTTAAGAAACTTCCTCTTGTTAAAGTAGAAACTGGACAGTATCTGTATCAGATTAGTCTGTTTAAAGAGGAAATAACAGCTTTAAGTGATAAAAATACCTGATGAACTCATCTAGAGCTGCAATGATTAGTTGATTAATCGATTAGTTGCCGACTATTACATTAATCAACTATTCTGATAATCAATTAATAGGTTGGAGTCAGTTTTCAGTAGAAAACGTCCAAATTCTCTAATATTTTACTTATCAATTATTGAAACTGTTGCTGCAAAATTAAAATGTAAGATGCAATTTTAGAATCTGTCAATTAGAAGTTGATTAATTGATTATTTGCTGTTACATTAATAGTAATTGATTAATTGATTTTGAGTCTATTTTAATTAGAAAATGTCCAAATTCTCTGGTTCCAGCTTCTCTTCTCTGATTATTTCTTTATTCTTCTATATAAGGAAACTGACTGAAACTTCACAGGATCTAGAACGGAACCTTGAGGAACCCCACATTTGATTTGACGTCAAACTATTTTTATAATCGATTAATAGATTAGAGTCATTTATTAATTAGAAAATGTCTAAATTCTCTGGTTCCAGCTTCTCTTCTCTGATTATTTCTTTAATCTTCTATATAAGGAAACTGACTGAAACTTCACAGGATCTAGAACGGAACCTTGAGGAACCCCACATTTAATTTGACATCAAACTATTTTTATAATCGATTAATTATAATCGTGTCCTCATGTGGTCGACAGTGTTCTGTTCTGGTTTGGAGATCTTAATTTCCGCATCGATGACCTGGACATGCAGGTGGTGAAAACAGCCATCGACAACAACAAGCTGCACGTGCTGCTGGAAAAAGATCAGGTAGAAAAACGTTAATGTTCACACGATCAATTCACATGATCAGATGTTATAACGTCAGAGAATAGATGATGTACTGTCTTTATTTGATGGATTATCAGGCGTCAATAGAGAAATACTGAATTAAATTAATCAGAAATACAATTAATCGAGTTGGAAAAGCTTCTCATATTGATTAATTCCTGTTTCTAATAATGGTCCAATCATCTATAGATGTATTGATTAATTCCTGTTTCTAATAATGGTCCAATCATCTATAGATGTATTGATTAATTCCTGTTTCTAATAATGGTCCAATCATCTATAGATGTATTGATTAATTCCTGTTTCTAATAATGGTCCAATCATCTATAGATGTATTGATTAATTCCTGTTTCTAATAATGGTCCAATCATCTATAGATGTATTGATTAATTCCTGTTTTTAATTATGGTCCAATCATCTATAGATGTATTGATTAATTCCTGTTTCTAATAATGGTCCAATCATCTATAGATGTATTGATTAATTCCTGTTTTAATAATGGTCCAATCATCTATAGATGTATTGATTAATTCCTGTTTTAATAATGGTCCAATCATCTATAGATGTATTGATTAATTCCTGTTTTAATAATGGTCCAATCATCTATAGATGTATTGATTAATTCCTGTTTTAATAATGGTCCAATCATCTATAGATGTATTGATTAATTCCTGTTTTAATAATGGTCCAATCATCTATAGATGTATTGATTAATTCCTGTTTCTAATAATGGTCCAATCATCTATAGATGTATTGATTAATTCCTGTTTTAATAATGGTCCAATCATCTATAGATATATTGATTAATTCCTGTTTTAATAATGGTCCAATCATCTATAGATGTATTGATTAATTCCTGTTTCTAATAATGGTCCAATCATCTATAGATGTATTGATTAATTCCTGTTTCTAATAATGGTCCAATCATCTATAGATGTATTGATTAATTCCTGTTTTAATAATGGTCCAATCATCTATAGATGTATTGATTAATTCCTGTTTTTAATAATGGTCCAATCATCTATAGATGTATTGATTAATTCCTGTTTTAATAATGGTCCAATCATCTATAGATGTATTGATTAATTCCTGTTTTAATAATGGTCCAATCATCTATAGATGTATTGATTAATTCCTGTTTTTAATAATGGTCCAATCATCTATAGATGTATTGATTAATTCCTGTTTCTAATAATGGTCCAATCATCTATAGATGTATTGATTAATTCCTGTTTTTAATAATGGTCCAATCATCTATAGATGTATTGATTAATTCCTGTTTCTAATAATGGTCCAATCATCTATAGATGTATTGATTAATTCCTGTTTTTAATTATGGTCCAATCATCTATAGATGTATTGATTAATTCCTGTTTCTAATAATGGTCCAATCATCTATAGATGTATTGATTAATTCCTGTTTTAATAATGGTCCAATCATCTATAGATGTATTGATTAATTCCTGTTTTAATAATGGTCCAATCATCTATAGATGTATTGATTAATTCCTGTTTTAATAATGGTCCAATCATCTATAGATGTATTGATTAATTCCTGTTTTAATAATGGTCCAATCATCTATAGATGTATTGATTAATTCCTGTTTCTAATAATGGTCCAATCATCTATAGATGTATTGATTAATTCCTGTTTTAATAATGGTCCAATCATCTATAGATATATTGATTAATTCCTGTTTTAATAATGGTCCAATCATCTATAGATGTATTGATTAATTCCTGTTTCTAATAATGGTCCAATCATCTATAGATGTATTGATTAATTCCTGTTTCTAATAATGGTCCAATCATCTATAGATGTATTGATTAATTCCTGTTTTAATAATGGTCCAATCATCTATAGATGTATTGATTAATTCCTGTTTTTAATAATGGTCCAATCATCTATAGATGTATTGATTAATTCCTGTTTTAATAATGGTCCAATCATCTATAGATGTATTGATTAATTCCTGTTTTAATAATGGTCCAATCATCTATAGATGTATTGATTAATTCCTGTTTTTAATAATGGTCCAATCATCTATAGATGTATTGATTAATTCCTGTTTCTAATAATGGTCCAATCATCTATAGATGTATTGATTAATTCCTGTTTTAATAATGGTCCAATCATCTATAGATGTATTGATTAATTCCTGTTTTAATAATGGTCCAATCATCTATAGATGTATTGATTAATTCCTGTTTTTAATAATGGTCCAATCATCTATAGATGTATTGATTAATTCCTGTTTCTAATAATGGTCCAATCATCTATAGATGTATTGATTAATTCCTGTTTTAATAATGGTCCAATCATCTATAGATGTATTGATTAATTCCTGTTTTAATAATGGTCCAATCATCTATAGATGTATTGATTAATTCCTGTTTTAATAATGGTCCAATCATCTATAGATGTATTGATTAATTCCTGTTTTTAATAATGGTCCAATCATCTATAGATGTATTGATTAATTCCTGTTTTTAATAATGGTCCAATCATCTATAGATGTATTGATTAATTCCTGTTTCTAATAATGGTCCAATCATCTATAGATGTATTGATTAATTCCTGTTTTTAATAATGGTCCAATCATCTATAGATGTATTGATTAATTCCTGTTTTTAATAATGGTCCAATCATCTATAGATGTATTGATTAATTCCTGTTTTAATAATGGTCCAATCATCTATAGATGTATTGATTAATTCCTGTTTTAATAATGGTCCAATCATCTATAGATGTATTGATTAATTCCTGTTTTTAATAATGGTCCAATCATCTATAGATGTATTGATTAATTCCTGTTTCTAATAATGGTCCAATCATCTATAGATGTATTGATTAATTCCTGTTTTTAATAATGGTCCAATCATCTATAGATGTATTGATTAATTCCTGTTTCTAATAATGGTCCAATCATCTATAGATGTATTGATTAATTCCTGTTTTAATAATGGTCCAATCATCTATAGATGTATTGATTAATTCCTGTTTTAATAATGGTCCAATCATCTATAGATGTATTGATTAATTCCTGTTTTTAATAATGGTCCAATCATCTATAGATGTATTGATTAATTCCTGTTTTTAATAATGGTCCAATCATCTATAGATGTATTGATTAATACCTGTTTTTAATAATGGTCCAATCATCTATAGATGTATTGATTAATTCCTGTTTTTAATAATGGTCCAATCATCTATAGATGTATTGATTAATTCCTGTTTCTAATAATGGTCCAATCATCTATAGATGTATTGATTAATTCCTGTTTTAATAATGGTCCAATCATCTATAGATGTATTGATTAATTCCTGTTTCTAATAATGGTCCAATCATCTATAGATGTATTGATTAATTCCTGTTTTAATAATGGTCCAATCATCTATAGATGTATTGATTAATTCCTGTTTTAATAATGGTCCAATCATCTATAGATATATTGATTAATTCCTGTTTCTAATAATGGTCCAATCATCTATAGATGTATTGATTAATTCCTGTTTTAATAATGGTCCAATCATCTATAGATGTATTGATTAATTCCTGTTTCTAATAATGGTCCAATCATCTATAGATGTATTGATTAATTCCTGTTTCTAATAATGGTCCAATCATCTATAGATGTATTGATTAATTCCTGTTTTAATAATGGTCCAATCATCTATAGATGTATTGATTAATTCCTGTTTCTAATAATGGTCCAATCATCTATAGATGTATTGATTAATTCCTGTTTTAATAATGGTCCAATCATCTATAGATGTATTGATTAATTCCTGTTTCTAATAATGGTCCAATCATCTATAGATGTATTGATTAATTCCTGTTTCTAATAATGGTCCAATCATCTATAGATGTATTGATTAATTCCTGTTTCTAATAATGGTCCAATCATCTATAGATGTATTGATTAATTCCTGTTTCTAATAATGGTCCAATCATCTATAGATGTATTGATTAATTCCTGTTTCTAATAATGGTCCAATCATCTATAGATGTATTGATTAATTCCTGTTTTAATAATGGTCCAATCATCTATAGATGTATTGATTAATTCCTGTTTCTAATAATGGTCCAATCATCTATAGATGTATTGATTAATTCCTGTTTTAATAATGGTCCAATCATCTATAGATGTATTGATTAATTCCTGTTTCTAATAATGGTCCAATCATCTATAGATGTATTGATTATCAGACGTCCTCCTCTCTTGCTGCAGCTGAACATGGCTAAAGACAGTGAGACGGTGTTGGAGGGTTTCCAGGAAGGACCTCTGAAGTTCCCCCCGACCTACAAGTTCGATGTGGGGACCAACACCTACGACACCAGGTGAGACCTGAGACCTGGTCTGGACCTGAGACCAGAGACCTGATTCATACCTGAGACCTGAGACCTGGTCCCTGATCTGGACCTGAGACCAGAGACCACAGACCTGAGACCTGATTCATGTTCTGGACCAGAGACCAGAGACCTGATTCATACCTGAGACCTGAGACCTGGTCCCTGATCTGCACCTGAGACCAGAGACCACAGCCACAGACCTGAGACCTGATTCAGGTTCTGGACCAGAAACCAGAGACCTGAGACCTGATTCATACGTGAGACCAGAGACCACAACCACAGACCTGAGACCTGATTCATACCTGAGACCTGAGACCAGAGACCAGAGACTACAACCCAGAGACCTGAGACATGACTCATTTTCTGGACCTGAGACCTGAGACCAAAGACCACAATCCAGAGACCAGAGACCACAGACCTGAGACCACAAGCCAGAAACAAGAGACTACAACCCAGAGACTAGAGACCAGAGACCTGATTCATACCTGAGACCAGAGACCAGAGACTACAACCCAGAGACCAGAGACCTGAGACCTGGTCCCTGATCTGGACCTGAGACCAGAGACCACAACCACAGACCTGAGACCTGATTCATGTTCTGGACCAGAAACCAGAGACCAGAGACCTGATTCATACCTGAGACCAGAGACTACAACCCAGAGACCAGAGACCTGAGACCTGATTCATGTTCTGGACCTGAGACCAGAGACCACAGACGTGAGACCACAACCCAGAAACCAGAGACCACAACCCAGAGACCAGAGACCTGAGACCTGATTCATGTTCTGGACCTGAGACCCGAGACCAGAGACCACAACCCAGAGACCTGAGACCAGAGACCACTACTCAGAGACCAGAGACCACAACCCAGAGACCTGAGACCAGAGACCACTACTCAGAGACCACAACCCAGACCCAGAGACCTGATTCATGTTCTGGACCTGAGACCAGAGACCACAACCCAGAGACCAGAGACAACAACCCAGAAACCAGAGACCAGAGACCAGATCCTGGATCAGTAACATTTAAACACTAAAAGGTTTTCGCTGGCCTCAGGACTCTTTTCTGCTCTTTCTTCCATTTCCTCTGATTTTTTTCTTAAATCCTTTTATTGAAACCATAGAAACAGCTTCTTAGCAGCGACGTTACATAAGAGTTAGGTTTTTCTTTTTAATGCATGAAAACACCTCCTTCTCCACCACTGGATCAAACTAATAATACCAAGCAAACAGCAAATGGCTTAATTACAGCTTTCTATACATAGAAATGAATTTAACCACTTCAGCTCCAGGTCTATTTATCAGTTTTCCTGCTATAAATGATAATAACAAAGATTATTAGACTTAAACATGGAAACAGAATAAATCTACATGTGAGGAGACTACAGAAGAGTCCGAATCTATAGAATCTAAATCTAAATTTATGTTTTAAATAAGACCAAACTGACCCAAATCAGGAAAAAGGCTCAAGGAATAAACTATTTCCAGTTTAGATTATTAAATAGATTATAAGGCAGGAGATAATTAACAGATAAAACAGCAGCATTAACAGAAACAGCCACTAGGGGGCAGGATTGTAAATCAAAAATAAAGAGATGTGCTTATAAAATATATAGACCTGAACATTATTATTATTATTATTATTATTATTATTATTATATATTATTATTATATATATAATAAGGAAGATAATTTAGATTTTTTTTCTTAATTTTTTAAAATTTAATCTTTTTTTTTTCAGGAAAAAGTCAAATTAAAATTAAAATTAAAATAAGCTCAATTATCTGGAATAAGATAATTCTACTCATTATTGGACTAATTCATTAATAAAGACATTTTCACCTGTTTTTGCAGTTTACTTTAGTTTATTGTTTATTTTTTAACATATATAAAAAAAAATCATGTCAATGAATGTGACATAATCTATTAATTAGTAACTATTCTAATAATCGATTAATAGATTAGATTTTTCTGGTTTCTTTAGTCTCTATAATATTAAACTGATGACGACTAATTGATTAATCGTTTTAATAATCTATAGATTATTCTTAATTCTCTTCATTAGTTGCAGCTTTGATATTGAGCAGAATTATTATAGATATTATTATAGAATAATTATCTTATTCCACTGGCAGATAAATATCCCTTTTCAAGTTTTATTTCTTTTTTTCTTCCATTTTATTCACTTTAATCTTGTTTTATTTTTTTATTTTTAACATTTTTAGATTAATTAGATAAAAGAAATTATTATTCATGCTTCTTTAATGTATTTGCATTGTATGAACTCAAGTTTCACTTGAGTTTCTACTTCATCTTCTTACATTTTCACACAAATATTTAATAAATATCCTCGTTTCTCCTCTTTCATTCAACAACTGTGGAGCCAAATAGTGATTTTCACTCAGAAATTGATGATAATGATTATTGATAATCGGTTATTTATGTGATAAACTGACCAGTAGACGTCGTTTCTGTCGTTTCTACTCCCAGCGGTAAGAAGCGTAAACCAGCGTGGACGGATCGGATCCTGTGGCGTCTTCGGGCCACGGCTCCGGCCGCCGCTGCCGCCGGGAAACGAAGCTCCGCCTCCGGCCTGACCAGCGGAACCAAAGTGACGCAGCACTGCTACCGCAGCCACATGGAATACGTTGTTAGTGACCACAAACCTGTGTCGTCCATCTTCACCCTGCAGGTCAGAACTTCATTTATTAACGAGTCACTGCAGAAACACCTGAGATAAAACAGGAAGGAAGTAACGACCTTTTACCTGCGAAGGTTTTATTTTACTAAATATGTCACATTTCATAATGAATCAGTGCTTTTTGTGATAATTAAATTAACCCGTTAAACTCCAGGTTCCCCCACAGGGGACATCATGTACAAATATAGTGAAGCTATACATCAAATTAAACAGGAGAAACTCCACTACAAGCACATATAAGTCATATTTACACACACCAAACACAACTCCAACACCAAGCTAATTAATTAACAAATATGAAAATCGGTATACGATCATAAAGCCAACCCACTCGCCGCATTTTGATAGCTAGCGCTCTGATACTTCATGTTATACAAACAAATGACATCTCATATGAAAGCTGAGACTGTGACGAGTCCAACGGTACCATCAGTGTAGCTTTATGACAAAAACTCAGTAAACTAACAGCCAGAAAACATTACAGTAAAAAGTCGCTTGTTTGAAGCGACAAACAAAAAATGTGTTTTTTTGTTGCTGTTTTGGGATGAAAATGTTTATTTGAGATCAATAAATGTTCGTTTAGTGTCGACCAACATCTCTGTGTTTATTCCAGATATACCTACTGACTATGGGGATGTCCTAAACATAAAAAAGGGCTGGAGGTCAAGGGGTTAAGAAATTGAGCATGAATAAAATACTTAAATCAGGAAATATATGATAAAAACTAAAAATCTTAAAAGGTGAAAATAAATATCTTGTAAAATAGCAGATAATTTAGGTTATTTTACCTTTTTTTCCCTGATTTTAGTCAATTTGATCTTGTTTTAAGGAAACAAGACGAACATTTTTCTTAAAAAATATATTAAATTAACTAAAATCAAGAAAATAAAGTTAAAAAGTGAGTTTCTACTTCAAATTCTTGCATTTTCACACAATCATCTGTATTTTTACTCCTTAAATTTTAAAAATATTATATAAAAAATCCCGTGACAGCTGACTGATTACACCTATATGTTACCTCATTAACCCATAAGAACCTGGACCCATTTCTCCTTTAAGGAACATTCTCATTGATATTAAACAGATCAAATATCACATTTCTTTAAATACTAACTCCCAGTGTCATAGATTTGTGATGTTCTATATATTTATGGTCAATTTATTCCTCATTTGAATAAATCAGCTTGGCAGTTTTTGCTGTTTTCGTGCTTAATATCACATATTTAGTCTTTTTATTTGCATATATCACAGTTATAACTTTGCTAGTTCTTGGTTTTCATGACTATTTTAAGGTTAATAAGCCTGATGTGACACTTGTTTTACATCAGTTTAATTCAGAATTGTGGTGGGAACAGGTTAAATGTGATATAGGACACGTTATTCAGGTTAAGGTGAGGATAAAGCTGGAAATGAGGAATTATTCACATTAACATTTAAAGGGGCAGCGACACCAGAGTCTCAGTGGGTTCTTATGGGTTAAAAGCACATTATAAAGTATTAAATGTGGTTTATCTTTGGCCAAAAGCTCATATATTATGAGTTAAAGGTCGGTTTTATCACTTGTTTTCATTCTAGAGTGTTTTATTTAATAGATTTTATCCATACAATACAATACAACAGATAAACTGTAAAACCAGCTCATATATTGGGACTTAAAGGTTGTTCCCCTGTGTGTAGTATCCGTATAAGGTGGACATTCCTCTGGTCAGCATCCTGGTGGAGGACGAGTGGAACAGCATCTCTGACGCCGTCGCTAAGTTTAAAGTGGCGCCCAACTTCTCCCGCAGCTCCTGGGACTGGATCGGCCTCTATAAGGTACCGAGTCGTCCTGGTGCTGATGGGTAATGTCTGATATACTCAGTAAACCGTCGTTAATGAAGCGTCTTTCTCCCGCTGCTCCAGGTGGGCTTCAAACACTACAAGGACTACGTGGGATACGTGTGGGCCAAGCAGGAAGAGGCTGATTTCCAGCGGCAGGAGCATCAGGTGAAGCTGGACGTCGGCTCTTCGCTTTCTGTCTGACTCGCTTTTCCTTCACGTTGGATTAACGTCTGTTAACCCGTTTCCCAGGTGGCCTTTACAGAGGAGGAGCTGCCCAAAGGCTCGGGGGACTTCATCCTGGGTTACTATAGCAACAACATGAACACCATCGTAGGAGTAACGGAGCCGTTTCAGGTGAAAACAGCGTAATTAGGTTAAAAAGCTGCAGCGATTAGATGATTAATCAGTTACTGGATGCACCAACAACATATGAATCAGGTTATATTTGATGCCTTTCCCTCTTAACACACTGAATAAATAAGATCAGATCATTGTTGCACCATATTTTATAGATATCTGACAATTAATTGGAAGTAATAACAATAATCACCAACTGTTTTAATAATCGATTAATAGATTTAAGTCATTTTTTTAAAGAAGAGATCTAGTTTCTATAGTTAGAGAAAAAGGGTTATGAAATATTTATTGTCATAGTTCATAGCATCGTAGAAGAAAAGGTTGATGGAAACGACAAAATGATGCAAAGATTATTTGATTAATCAATTAGTTGCCGACTATTACATTAATCAACTATTCTGATAATCAATTAATAGGTTAGAGTCAGTTTTTAGTAGAAAATGTCCAAATTCTCTGGTTCCAGCTTCTCTTCTCTGATTATTTCCTGGTTTCTTTAGTCTCTATAATATTAATAATATATAATAATATTGTCTTTTATTTTGAAAGGTCACTGACATTTGAGAAACTTCCTCTTGTTAAAGTAGAAACTGGACAGTATCTGTATCAGATTAGTCTGTTTAAAGAGGAAATAACAGCTTTAAGTGATAAAAATACCTGATGAACTCATCAATGATTAGTCAATTAATCAATTAGTTGCAACTATTACATTAATCTAATCCAATTAATCAATTTGAGTCATTTTTAAAGACGAAAATGTCTAAATTCTCTGGTTCCAGCTTCTCTTCTCTGATTATTTCCTGGTTTCTTTAGTCTCTATAATAATAAACTGATGATCTTTGGGTTTGTGATGTCACAGAGTCGGTTCTTCAAAATCTATTGTCTTTTATTTTGAAAGGTCATTGATATTTGAGAAACTTCCTCTTGTTAAAGTAGAAACTGGACAGTATCTGTATCAGATTAGTCTGTTTAAAGAGGAAATAACAGCTTTAAGTGATTAAAAATACCCGATGAACTCATCTAGAGCTGCAATGATTAGTTGATTAATCGATTAATTGCAACTGTTACATTAATCAACAACTATTTTGATAATCAATTAATCGATTTGAGTCATTTTTAATAAGAAAATGTCTAAATTCTCTGGTTCCAGCTTCTCTTCTCTGATTATTTCCTGGTTTCTTTAGTCTCTATAATAATAAACTGATGATCTTTGGACAAAAAAAGACACTGATCCACATTTTAAACCATTTTATGAACCAAACAATTGATTCTTTTGATATTTGATAGATTAGAATAGAATTAGAAGTTTTTCTTTTTAAGACACGTTAAATAAGCGACGACACAAACTGAACAGGTCTCACAGCAGGAGACAGAAAGTGACTGAACGTCTCTCTTAAACGTCAGACGTTGATTTTATCTCCTTTTGTGAGTTTCAGCCCTGATTTTCCTGTTTTCCTCGTCCAGATCCAGCTTCCTACTCTGGGTGTAGACAGCAGTTCTTCAGACAGCTCTGACGTCAGCTCTGAGGACGACAGCACCGTCGTCCTGATGAAGACGCGATCCCGCAGCCCCAGTCCTGGTTCTGGACCCGGACCAGGACCTGGACCTGGACCCGCCAGGACCAAACACCGCAGCCACCACAGCAGCAGCAGCAGCCCGGCGGCAGCAGCTGAGCGCGGTTCCCCGGTGCGACCAGCAGAGGGCAGCGGCCTCCAGGCTGATGCTACTAGAGATAAAGACAAAAACCCTGAGGAGTCAGGGGTGTGATGCAGAAAAACCCCCACACACACACACACCAACACCTGCTGCCGTCACAGGTCTCATCACCAAACGTTGTGTCTTTCATTTGATGCGTCAACGCTGTGTTTTCTCTGGTGGAAACCTGCAGCTTCTAATGCCATCTGTTCAGGAACAGCCGTCTGGTTTCTCCAGACTTTGCCTTCAGTTGTTGTTTGTCGTTGCTGTGCACATTGTATTTGTATTTTTTATTTGTGACCTTTTCACTCCCCTCCCGTTGTTTCTCGTATCTTTGTCCGTTCTCAGGTGTGGACAGAACAGGGAGCCGACACCTCGCGTTAGACAATACTCAAGGATCCATGGCCACGTAGAGTTTAAACAGCTTTGTAGAGGAAATTCACGGCTTAAAACTCTGCAGATTACATTCAAATGACTGAAAAGGTGCATGAAGACTTGACACAGACGGATAGGATCATTAGTTTAGTTGTGGAACATGTTTAATGCATTTTATTCTCATATTTCCAATGAAGACATCAGTATTTTCAACAGTCGCTGTTAATGGAGACAGTGATGCTGCAGTGACTCTAGTGGTTTGTAAATTCAGAGTAGAATTACACACAGTACGTACTGTAATATGCAAAGAGCAGCCCCACTGATGCAGCAATGGGAGTCAGATCCTCGGCCTTTAAATACATTTAAATAGATTGAAATAGAACCAGTAACATCCAGAGATGTCTCTCCTGCAGGAGAAAACACACCTTTATGGGATTTAATGGGCCTTAATCTAATCCCTGATTTACACAGCGTCAAATTAAACCGGTAAATGTGAGAATTCACCAGTATATTTGTTTTAATTCTACTTTTAATCATCAGTATTAACATATTTGACTCCTCACATGATGTTTATCACAGAAACAAGAACGACTCAACATGGAAATAATCTGAAATGGGATCAGAAACTCTACTATGTAGAGTTACTACTGTACATGGCTTAGTATTATACTATTACTAGTATATATATATGTGTGTATATATACTCATATACATTCACTCTCTTAAATTGCAGCCGTTTGCTGAAGTCAATTAAGTTGATTTTTCCCTAATTAAAGTAAACACAGCAGCCATATTGACAGAAAACCACAGAATTATTAACATTTTTGCAGATTTATTAAAAAATAAAAACTAAAATAACACATGACCAACAACAATTTCATGTTTTGTGTCAATATGGGGAATATAATGGACATTAATGAGAAATAAAATGATAGTAAATGACTATATATATATATATATATATATATATATACACACATACAACTACTGGTATAATACAAAGCCGACATGTTAAATATCACTGTGATGTGATATTTTCATTAATTTCCATATTTGACGCTTTATTTTTTGTGTGTTTCTGATTTTTAACCGTGTGTTTTTTTGTTTTTTCTCTCCCGCTCACGTCCTCCCTGACTGATCCCGGTGATTAGCTGATATTGATTAGTGATTAGCTGATATTAGCTGGTGATTCTAGTCGTGTTTGACCTCTGATGACCCTTTGTACCTTAGCGTAGGACGGTGTAAACTGCTGTAGCTGTAACCTCAGTGTGTGTGTGTGTGTCTATAACCAGTTTTTGTGCGTGTGTGTGTTTTTATGGAAGTGTGTGTGTTTTTGGGGATGTGTGTGTGTGTGTGTGTAGCTAGCGGTGGCAGAGAATGCAGAGTGTTTGCATGGTTTGCTGCTGAACATACTGTACATTCCGGTACTGTGAATTTTGTGCCGTACAAAGTGCTGTTTTCGACTCCTCTTTGTCATAATCGTGACTGTGAAAATTGTTAGAAAAACATTTTAAGGACAGTATAAAAATCTATCTTCAGTGTCAACGTTAGGTGAAGAAAACGCAGGATAGTTACAGAAATCTGAATTATTTGAATCATTTCTTAGTGCATTTATGTATTTTCTTTATTTAGGAATAAATAAAATATACCTGATGTTTGTTTAGAGTAAAAAAAATCAAAGATTAAGATTGTATTGTTAGCTAATTTAGATCCAATCAGTACTGCAGTTAGAAAAGATGCTCTGTCTGTTTTGTTGTGTGGCTAAAATAGAAGAATATGTATTTAAATGCTGATAAAAACCCTACATAGAAGACAATCTATGCCACAAAGTTTATTATAAATTATGTATTTATTTTCTTATTTACCTGTTAAATGAGCCTGAATTCTGCTGGCCAGTGAGGGAGCATTATTTCAATGGATTTATCAAAAGATTCTATAGATTATTGATAGTTATTTTTCTTTTTTTCTATGTGGATCTATGCTGAGCGAGCTTGATTTCTCCAGTTTTGCATTTTTAGCAGATTTGACTCCGACGTCGCTTTTATTGTCTGATGTGTAGACAGTTTATTCTACATGTGTTTGTATAATCGTGAATGGAATTGACCCAAATATAAGAAAAATATACAGCAACCTCGTGAGATATTTAACTGATTTGTTGGCAAATGATGATTTAAAAGCATCTATTTAGTGAAGTAAGAAGGATTTTATTTTATTTTACTTTTTAAAGGGTTGCTTGCTTTGTTCTGAACCCAAAAACAAACTGTCCAAAGAAATAATATAATCCCCTTTCAACCTTTTTTTGCTGTCTGTCTGTTTCCTGAGTCGAGTTATTATCGTTGCCAAAGCATAAAAGTGAAATATTTATTTGTCTGCTGAAATAAATCCACCTGTCTGGGTCTGGTTGTACTATTAGGAATTAATATTGTACCTGAAACACATCAAGTTTTAAGAGATGCTTAACCCTTTATTGAAGTATTACTTTGAAAATGACCTAAATCAAATAATATTTGCATATTAAATGTAAAAAAAAGTCAAATGTCCACCAGCAATAGGGATATCCTGGTCATGTGACCTCATAAATTGGATGTCCTTCAAAATAAAAGCCCCCTTTTCACACCTAAATGTAAAAACAGATTTTATACCACAGCTTTTTAGAAAAAAAAGCAGATAAAGTACAATAGAGGGTTAAACCTTCACATAAATACGTGGTAATTGATATTGACCTTTGACCAGTCATGATGAAGGTCATGCAACAACATGCATTATCTCCACTTCTGCAGAAAAAGCGAACTTCTTGTAACGTTTAGCAGCAGCAGAGCTGATTCCTGTGTCTGCGGCTGCACAGTCAGCTGCTGCAGCTCTGAGGTGGCCCGAGGGTCGGCGTCTCTTTGCTATTTTCAGGACTTTCGGGACACGTGTGGCAGCGACTACAGCAACATCCTGCAGGAAGCAACAGCAGGTGCGTCTTGCATCATCCTTTTTACTCTCTGACAGAAAGAGAGTGTCCAGCCTGCAAATTCATGGTGACAACGACACTTTCTGATGCAACACTGCTCAGGGATTGATCTGCTGGTTGTGGTGACTCTAAACACCACAAACCGAGCAGGAATCACTACATTATTACAATATTAGACTAAAACCAATGAGATTAACAACTCTAATTATTCTGTAATGCCAGAAATGTGCAGGGATTGTATTTTATTGCTTAGATTTTCTATATATTCTCTATAATCACTTAAGCCCCAGGTTTATTTATCAGTTTTCCTGCTATAAATGATAATAAATGTTGAATATCTCTACAAACACAAAGGTTATTGTAGTTAAACCTGGAATAAAATAAATCTACTACATGTTCAGTGACTATAGAAGAGTCAGAATCTATTTATGTTGCTGTTATAGAGACAATAAAGTTAGAATATTGAAAAAATCTTAACATGAATTATATTTAGAATATTGCAAAAAAGGGTGTTTCATTACAGATAAAATACTTTATAATAATAATATTGTTTTTATCTCATATTTCTGTCTTTTATCTCATAAAATTGTCAGTTTATCTCATATTTATTTAATTTCAGCTCACATTTTTGACATTTTATTAAGAATATTGCTAAATAATGTTGTAAATTTGTGTTTTACTATGGATAAAAATGCTTTATTTAAAACTTAAAACAAGACCAAACTGACCCAAATCAGGAAAAAAACATGAAGATAACTAAATTATCTGCAATGCAAAGTTCAATAATTAATCAGATAAGAGGTCAAAGGTCAATTATCAGTCCATAAAATCCTCTAAATCCACTGAGGATCATCCAGAACATGTAGAATATATAGTGATAGATGTTTATTATTAAATAATCCCACAAACAGCTCAAATCTGCATTAAATATGTAAATAGTCTCTACTACTGATATTCTATTAAACTATTGTCTTATTGTATTGATGATGTGGATATTGATGATATATATTGATGCTGGAACAGTAACATTGGCTTTAATACAGATAAAACACTTTATTTCGATGTTTTTATGAATAAAAGTCATTTCTGCTGCTGGATCAGCAGGTTTTAGGATTTGAATGATGCTTGATATTTAACCTTTACTCCACTGATATGGTGTAATATAGAATATGAATGTTCCCATTGTTCTTTATCTTACATGAGGGTAATGATAATTAACCTTCACGCTGACTAATTATTGATCAGTATTGATTAGTCAACATGTTATGGCTCCTCATGGGGTCAGTGTGACTGATGTAACATCAGGCTGGGATTAAAACATCCTGCTCTACAGATGCTGTGTCACTGCAACATGAAACCCTGCGTTATCTCTGAAATACCTCAGTAACGACATGATTAACGTGCCAGTCGGCAAATATTTAGATGACGGGCAGGAAAAATATGTTGTTTTGGTGAATCCGTTTTCGGAATCTCCACAAATTCTGGGTAAATCTCTGTTTTGGCAAAAAAAACCCCATTAAAACCAGCACTTTAGAGGGAATTTAATGTTCCCAGAATTAAATTACAAAACTGAAACTAAGCTTATAGGAAGAGACAAGGCTTTGGATCATTTTTATGCAGAAAATAGCATTTTAATGACTGTTATAGCTGCTGTTTGCACAAATAAACAAAAGCCTATTCATCCCATTACTCCATAGATGTGAATGATTAATTATATATATATATACGTGTGTGTATCATCATAATAATCTAAATAAAATGACTCTTTCTGGGAGGGTTTGTCTTCATATGACAGGAAACACTTACAAATTGTATTTATTTTGCCTAAAACTCGTCTACTACTATTATTCTTTTTATTTTAAGTATAAAATGACATTCATAGACTTAATGGGCTTCAGTGGGTTAATGAAAGGCACCTGCAGCCCACTGAGGCACAACATGTCCACTATCACAGCTTTTGATTATATTACACAATAGAGCCTGGAGGAGAAGAGGGAGACGGAGCTTTTTGAGTAAATTCTAATGAAGTTCTGATGAAAGACAGAGTCCCGGGGCTCTGTTCCCCTCCACTGTCTCTGTGCTATTGTAGTCAACGTATTCTGCAGGTTTATCTGGTTGTTTCTGCAGAGAGCTGCATGTTCTGATGCTTCTCCTGATAGTCGTGAATACCCCAACCGTCTATGTTCGAAGTCTTTTTTCATAAAAACAAAAGCCCTTTTTTGTCAAACTGCTCTGGTGAGTATGTAAATCTAGAGCTGAACAAGTCTTGCAAGTGTTTAAAAACCACAAAACACGAAAGGGAAACCAATGGATGTTAAACATGACAAGCGTCAGGTGTCGAACATTCCTGAGATATCAGATCTGTGCAGGAATCACATGATCGGGGCTTAAGTTTTCATGTTCTTATTTGGAAAGTAAAGTCCTGTCTGTTGGCTGTTTTAAAATGAGCTATTTTAGGTTTAGGGGTGGAATTTAATTTAAATGTTAAATTGATGGTAAGAAGATTAGGTTTATGTTGGAGTAATGACTGAGGTAAGACATGCAGCAGCCATGGTATCAATTAGGGGGATTAGGTACAAGGGAAGGTGTGTGTATATGTGTGTGTGTGTGTGTGTGTGTGTGTGTGTGTGTGTGTGTGTGTGTGTGTCAACAACTCTGCTGTAAAGCTCTAATGCAGCAAACTAATTAACTGTATGTCAAAAATGTCTTTTTTATTTAGATAATAATGCACACTAGTATAATTAAAAAGTAAAAATATTGAGTAAATGAGACAAAAATTGCCAAAGAGTAATATAGAATTGAAAAACTATAGTTTTATTTTATTCATTCCAGAATAAAAGTCAGAATTCAGACTTTATTCAATGAATTAATAATTATAAGAATAATTGTAAAAATCCCTTATTTTATTTTTTTCAGATCTAAGAAATAAAAATCTGAATTTAATTCCAGAATTCTGAACAAAAACAAAAAAATACTATTTTTTTTTCCAATTGTTAGAAAAAATATAAATTTAATTCCAGAATTCTATATTAAAATCAGATTTCTGACTCTTTTTTTTCAAACAAAAAACCAAAATAAAAAATATATATATCCTTTAAATTTCTTTTCAGTTCTAAGAAAAAAAATTCTAAATTCTGATGTTTTTTTAGATTGAATAAAAAAAGAAATAGCCCTTTTTTCTAGGTAATAAAAGAATAAACAATAATCTTTGTTAATATTATTAAATACTACAAAAAAGATGTAGATAATAATAGAATAACAATAGAAAATAATAAATAAGTATATAATATTATAAAAATCCAATATAAAAACAGTAAATAGCAGCCAGACTAAATAGAGGAGGTGCTGACTGAACACGGTTTCATAACATTTCCACTGAATGGTTGGTGCCACCCGATCCTGCTACAGCACCCCGCCCCCCCTCCCCCTATAGGCTCAGTGGTACGGTCCACCTCCCGGTGACGTCACCGCGTCTGACTTGAGAGGATAAATACCGGAGCTCTGCGCCATGAGGCTCACGCTGGAAGGACCAACACACCGAGAGGGCAGGGCGCCGCTTGTCATTACAGCATAAAAAAGCCGCAAAACAACAAAAAAAACAACACCCAGCGAGATATTCACATCCCAACGTTTCTTATTTTTTTTTAAACGTCAAGTATTTTACCAGTCGCCGCTAAAGATGATGAACGGACAGATGAACGGCTTCCATAACTCCCTCATTGACGAGGACTGCTTCTTGTTCACCTCGGAGTCGGTCGGAGAAGGACACCCCGGTAAGAGCCGCTCACCGGCCGCCACCGTCACCCTGAATAAGCCGGTTAACGTCACGATGTTGTCCATCCTTTTTATGACGGTTTTTAATTGCTTGCACAAAAACGTACATTTTTTAAAGCGTCTTAAGACGCCACTGGAATCTCCTTCGGCCTGGAGCCGGCCCGGTGTTCCGGTTTAAAAAGTGACCGTGTTAACTGGTGACTTCCGGCCTGTTGCCCGTGGTGACGGCAGCTGTTTTTTTTTTTATTTCTGACAGAAAAATCTGAATTTAATTCCAGAATTCTAAGATTAAAGTCAGATTTCTGACTTTTTTGGCGACAAGAATGAATTTCTTTTCAGTTCAGAGAAAAAGAAATCAGATTTTATTTCTTTTGGAACAAAAAATACCCCTTATTTTGTTTTTAGTTATGAGAAAAAAATCTTAATTTAATTCCAGAATTCCGATATTAAAGTCAAGACTTAACTTTTTCTTTTTAACAAAAAAACATTTTTAATTTCTTCTCAGTTCTGGAAAAAAGTCAAAATCCTGATTATTTTTTTTTTCTCAGAATTCTGTTTATTTTTTCTAGAATAAATAAAAACATTTCTTACAAAACAAGTTTTATTGTTTATAATAAAAATACTTTTCTGTAAAAAATAAGAATAACTAATTGTATTCAAATCAATTTTAAAATGCATAATTATCCGTATTTAATAATACAACATTACATTATTTATTTATATTTAATATGTTTAATATCAACGTCCTATTTGTTTCTTGATGGTGTTTAATTTACGTAACTTAGATTAATTTAAAATAGTTTTAGGGTTTTTTTTTCCGGTTGGAGGTCACCAGTTAACACGGTCACCTTTTACACCGTAACACCGGCGGCAGGAACACGCTGCTACCCGCTAACGTCGCGTGCTCGCCGGCCATTGATCTGTAACAGCCGGCTGTCTCCGCATCAGACGCACGTGGATAAACCTTAAGACGCCATTCTCATGTTAACATAACGTTATAATCTCTTCCTGAGCAGCAGCTGCAGCGACTCTATTATTTTACCGGCGTTGCTGTATTATAATGGCGTTATTGACCGGGTTTAAGTCAGTTGGAAGTTTGTCATGCACGTCTTCCGGTCCACGGTTATCTGCGCGCGCTCTGCTGCACCACATGTGCAAATGATGAAATGGCGACGGCTGAAGTTGCAGCCACTCCCACCAGCCTCTATTTTTTTCATTTTATGCTCTTTTTCTTTGCAGAAAATAGCATTTTATAGTTGCCGCTTGCACAAAAATGCCCATAAATCATGTTTAACCCATGCACAAAATTCCTTTTTTGGGGATCTAAATAAAATGACTCTTTCTGGGAGTGTGTGTCTGCACAGCTTTACCCCTGGGTTCCTTATTTTTATTTTATTTTCCCCCACAGATAAGATCTGTGATCAGATCAGCGACGCCGTCCTGGACGCCCATCTCAAGCAGGATCCCGATGCCAAAGTTGCATGTGGTAAGGACCCTTTTTAATCATTTCCTCCTGTTTTCATGCTCTAAATCAGATTGTTGATTAAAAATATAAACGTCTCTTTGCAGAAACCGTTGCCAAGACCGGGATGATCCTGCTGGCGGGCGAGGTGACGTCCAGGGCCACCGTGGACTATCAGAAAGTTGTGCGTGACACTATTCGCCAGATTGGATACGACGACTCCTCCAAAGGTTTCTGTCATGGACGCTTATGCATTTAAATGCAGCTGCAATTATTAATCTATTAACTATTCTAATAATCAGAATCCTGCATTTAAAATATCCAGACTTGGTGTATTTACAAATAACTTGCTGTTGACATACTGACTAAATGAGATTATATTACTGTACAACCATATATTTGATATAAAAAAGAGTTAAATAATTAGATTTTCATAGTATGAACTTGACTATACATGGAAACAAGGATGAATGCATCAATAAAGTTTTTCTATTTAATTATAACATAGATTTTAGTCATTTAAGAAGAAAACGTATAAGTTTTGGTTTTCTATAATTAACAGATTCACATTTTATGAACCAAACTACTAATCAATTATTGTTTCAATAACTGATAGATGAATCAATTATTGACATAGTTGAAAAAAGACAAAGTATAATAGTAAAATGATAAAAAATGCATGAAATGGGAGACTCAAAGTTCCAATACAGTGCAAAATATTATTAAACTTGAGTTTAATCAAGTGTCTAGCGTTAGAAATGACTCGTGCATTGAAATCTTCAGCTTTTTGAAACGCTGATTGACATTTTTCACCATTTTTATGAACCAAACTGGTCAGATCAGCTGTTTTAGTCCAGTTTATTAATGGTTTTTATCTGTTTCTCCGCAGGCTTCGACTATAAGACCTGTAACGTGCTGGTGGCCTTGGAGCAGCAGTCCCCTGACATCGCCCAGGGCGTCCACGTCGACCGCAACGAGGAGGACATCGGAGCCGGCGACCAGGTCCGTCTGACGCCATAGACCTCACTAAAATAACACTTCTGCTATGTTCTGGCATCTGACCAGCTGGTTTCTCGTGTTCCAGGGCCTGATGTTTGGGTACGCCACCGACGAGACGGAGGAGTGCATGCCTCTGACCATCGTCCTCGCCCACAAGCTCAACGCCAAACTGGCCGAGCTGCGGCGTAACGGCATCCTGCCGTGGCTCCGCCCAGACTCTAAGACTCAGGTACAGGTGGAGTTTGATTACTGCGGTGGCCACATTCAGCCTTTTTATCCTGGATGCTATAAAAACGATTAATAATCATTGTTACCCACTGATAGATCAACATATGGAGCTACAGCAGTTAGTCGATTAGTTGAATAGTTGCAGCTATTGGTGAAAACATCAAAGCTGCAACGTATTTTATTATTTATCAACTATTTTGAGAATCAATTAATTTCAATCATATTTTCTCTGGTTCCTGCTACTTAAATCTGATTTTATTTAAGAAAATAAGAGAAAATATTACATTTTTTGATTAAAAACGTGATAAAATCTTCCCAAAGTGAGATAAAAATTCACAAATATAAGATAAAAATGCAGCATTGTTCTATATGGTTCTTTATTGTATTTGCATTGCAGGTTTTTACCAGTATATTTTATTTTTATACTCTGAGTAGTTTTAAAACCAGCACTTTTAAGCTTTTACTGGAGTAAAATCAACATTTTGCACCTTTTGACTCAAAGAACTAATTGATTGATTGGTTAATCCAAGTCCTCTATGCATTAAAATGCATTAACTATCTGCATGAAGATCCTCAATCATGCATTTATTTAAACTTCCCTGTGCAGGTGACGGTCCAGTACCGCCAGGACCGCGGCGCCATGCTTCCGGTGCGCGTTCACACCATCGTCATCTCGGTGCAGCACGACGAGGACATCTGTCTGGAGGAGATGAGGGACGCCCTGAAGGAGAAGGTCATCAAGGCCGTGGTGCCCTGCATCTACCTGGACGACGACACCATCTACCACCTGCAGCCCAGCGGCCGCTTCGTCATCGGCGGCCCACAGGTGAGCTCCACACAGAGGATTCCGCCCGGACTCCAGATAGAACTCCTCCGGTTCCGTTCTGAAGCTCTGGTCGTCTTGTTTCCAGGGCGACGCCGGCCTGACGGGGCGTAAAATCATCGTGGACACCTACGGCGGCTGGGGGGCTCACGGCGGCGGCGCCTTCTCTGGTAAAGATTACACCAAAGTGGACCGGTCCGCCGCTTACGCTGCCCGCTGGGTCGCCAAGTCTCTGGTGAAGGCTGAACTCTGCAGGAGGGTCCTGGTCCAGGTCAGTGACAGGGAGAGGAGGAATAAAATAAAAAGGGTCTAAAGGACACTACAATAAATTAGGGATATTATTTACACGAGTGCTTTTCCTATTTAAAATAAACATTCCCTTTATTACTAATAATGAACAAGAGGAAGCATAATTTTTATTTAATATTTATTACATCAAAAATGAGTCTCTCACTCATTTATTGTGAGTAGTGTGCATGTTTAAAAAGGAGCAGGAAGAAATTTACACTTATTAGATCCTACATCTCAGAATAATTAATAAAAGCATACACACTTTTTTAAATAATAAAATATATGGGGTAATGTTAAAATTTCTGGTAACTTGGTATAAGATAGTTTAACTCTCTTTAAAGGGTTTAAAAACAAGTATTTTTATATTCTAGCTGTGTTAAATATTTAAAAATGATCCTTTTTTTGATGTTTTGTGTGACTTAGTGAAGAAAATAAGGTACAAATTGACTTTAAAATGACATGAAACCAACATGAATGATTGTAAAACTGTATTTTAAAAGGTTTTGCTAATAATATTCATTAATATAAATCATATTTTTAGAGAAGAGGTTTTCTGTTTAATGTTTTCCCTCCATGTGATTTAACACCTCTAAATGTGCTGCATCAGGTGTCGTATGCCATCGGCGTGGCCCACCCTCTGTCCATTTCCATCTTCCACTACGGGACGTCCCATAAGAGCGAGCGGGAGCTGCTGGACATCGTCAAGAACAACTTTGACCTTCGACCTGGCGTCATTGTCAGGTAACGTCTGGAATCAGCAGCCACTGCTTCTCACTAACAGCAGCTCCTGGCTCCTGTTTGCTTTTTACTGCTGAGCGTTTAGAGTCGAGTCTGTTGTTGCAGTAATTATAAGGTTGCATGTGGGGGAATTGCAGCCAGACGCCTGATTTTTAGCATAAATGAAGCCTCGTAGCTCATAGTCGGCTCCAGTGTCGTCTAATTAAACCCACCAGTAACTACAGCTGCTCCAAATGAAAAATCTAGAACTAATGAACAACCTGAACATGTTTTTAAGGCTTTAAAATGTTTCCCGTCACGTGATGTCCTCGACTTTGTGAATTTACCCGAAGGTCTAAAGGAAATGAACACAAATCAAATAGAATTAAAGATCCTAAAGTTGGAGTTTAATAGTTAAGTTTTCTTGTTTTATAATAAAATACTGAGTGAAAATACAGTTAAAGTTCTTTAAAAAGTGAGATATAAATTCACAAATATAAGATAAAAATGCAGCATTATTATATACGGTTCTTTATTGTATTTGTAGTTAGTAGTAGTTCTGAAACCAGAACTTTTAAGCTTTTACTGCAGTAAAAAGCTTAAGTTGATGTTTGGATAAAATGCTTTGATTTTTATAATCTAACTTAATTGATCCTAAATTATTAGATCCTAAAGTGGGAGCACAGTTTAATTAAGTTTTAAATAAGTTATTGTTCTTAAAAGGCAAATTCACATTTATTGGTATAAAATGTTCCCTCCCAGTGTAATAATCAATGTATACATCAATTTAATCCTCTTTCTAGTTGTTAAAGTGATATTTTCTGCAGCGTAGAGAAAACAAAAAGAGGGGAAATAGATATTTAACATGATAATTCATATAATTGTAGGCATGAGGAAGGAAACTCTGGGTTTAAATGGGTTAATAACTATATTTGTAGTTAACGGTTGAAGCTGCAGTCACAGGTTTACAGGGTAAGTGTCGAAGCTTCCAGCGTTTTTTTCTTCTTTTATCAGCGATCTGACAAACCGCCGACGTCTTTATGGTTTTATTGCCGGTGGCTGTTGACTTTCCCCACCGGCTACTGTGTGTGAGTGTGTGTGTGTGTGAACGCAGTGTGTGTGACTGCTGCTAAATATGTCGATTATGTATTCCAGGGAGCTGGATCTGAAGAAGCCCTTGTATCAGAGGACCGCGGCCTACGGCCACTTTGGCCGAGACTCCTTCCCATGGGAGCTGCCCAAAAAACTCAAATACTAAACCTGTTAAGCTTTTCCCCCCAGGCTTGTTGGTGTATACTACAGAGAAGCCTCCAAGCTCCGGGGTGGTGAAATGCCCTCTCTCCTCTCTTTCTCTCTCCTCTCTCGTTATACTGGTATTATTTAACACCTCCCTCCTCTCACTCCACCTCCCTCCTCTTGTCTGGTGACTGTTTTTTTTTTTATTTCTGCTGGTACTTGGTCTTAGGAGGCACGCCTCAGAAATCTGGATGTTTTATTCTAAAAGAACTGGACGGGTTCCATGAACTCATTGGCCGTCGTGCTTCTCTCTCGCGTCCCGATTTGTGCTTTTATTTTTGCGATCGTCCCTGAATGAATAGCTGCGGTTCTTGTTTTTTTTCGGCATTCCACACTCCATTATTAATGTCTGTCATGGCGGAAACGTCTCTAGTTCAGCTTCTTTCTCTAAAACATTCCCCCCCTTTTTTCCTTTTTTTTGTCGCCCCCCACTGTTCTTTATCCCTCATTTGTCTTCGTGGAGGATGCTATAACGGCACAGTTTAAGAAAAAAAAACAAATATTCAAAGGGTTGTCGCTGTTTTCACTAAAAATGCTATGCATTGCAGGCTGAGAGGCGAGCCGAATCCTAATTATTCAGGCTCTTCAAGACGAGCGTGAAGCCTCAGACGCCCCTGCAGACCTTTGCTTGATTTCTGACGTAATACAGAAAAGTCAGAAGCTGCTATGTCACTGCTCTGGTCTGCAGAGGTGTTGGTAATACTTGATGGTGACGGACAATTTGGATCACTAATACGTCTAAGTCCTTTTTTTTTTTTTTTAAATAAAAGAAAATGTAGATTCACTTGGTTTTTTTTATGGTTTGAAGTGACTAAAGGCCCTTTTTCTGCTCTGTAGGAATAGTGAGGGCAGGTGTAGCTACAGAGAAACCTGCTTCCCGTCGCTATCCTTACGAGTTGTTGTTGTTCGCCACAGTCTTATTGGCTCGATGTCAAACCTCAATACTATTTATTTGTTCTCTGGAACTCGGCGTGGATACAGAGAAGCTGAGGGTTCAGACGGCAGCTTTAAATACACTTTGGTTGTTGAATCTTGACTTTTTTTTTTAATTTCTCCAGTGTTTGGTTCGAGGCTCCAGAGTGTCGTACAGAAAAGCTCTGGTCCGCCTCGGCGAGAAAGTGTCACCGGTTCATGTTGTTGACCCTTTTAACCACGTTTTGTTCATTTTTTTTTGGTTTTTTAACTCCCGTTTTAAACATGTGGTGCAATTCTCTGGCTCTGGCTGCTCCTCAGTGATTGGACGGCGACATGTGGCTGGTGTAGTACAGAGAAACCAGCCTTGTTTACGCGGCCGTCACACGTGTTGGATCCAGCTCTGGAGTTTAGGTTTTGTTGCCTTTTTATTTTTTAACCACTCGGAGGTCATCCTGTTGGCTACAGTAAGTGTGAGAGTGCCTTTTTGTATTTCCTCTGCTCCCCCACTTCCTCCTCTCCCTCCTACCAAACATGCATTCAACTTCCACAGGAACGAGTAGCTCCTACTGTATTATGCTTCATGTTTAGATCGGGTTGTTTTCCTTCTGCTCTGTAATAAACAATCCCTTCAACTCCGCTGCCTTCATGTTCTTCTGTGCCTTCAAGTTGGTGAAGTTAAAGCTGGGGTGTCAAACATGTGGCTCGAGGGCCGGAACCGGCCCGCTGAAGGGTCCAGTCTGGTCCGATTACCCTCCCATTTTATAATTTCTGCAAATATCTAAAACTATGATCAAATTTGTATTAAAAAAAAGGTGCTAAAGGATCCAATCTGGTCTGATATTCACAGAAATGTATATTTAACATTTTATTTCAGCATTTGTCTCATTTCATTTAATAGTATTAATAAATAAAAGGCTAAACATGTTCCAATTAAAGGAATAAGAATTAAAATACTTATAAATTCCTACACCTAATTCTCTATATTATTATAATAATCTACAATTATTTCCCATGAATATCTATGAAACTATAATCAGATTTATAGAAATAAAATAAAGGGTCCAATCTGTTGTAGTAATAAAATAAAAAAGCCTATAACCTGTTCAAAATGAGTAGGAGGAAGTGAAATACTTATAAATTCCTACACCCCTTTTATTTTATTGTATAGTTATTTTCTGTGAATGTCCATAAAACTATAGTCAAATACAGGATAAAATCCTAAAGGAAACTACTCATTTATATAATACTAACGAGAATAATGGATTAATCACAGCAACATGCTCCCAGTATTTAGTAAAGACTTGTTTTTAGTCTTTAATCTGCTCCATTATTTGATATAAACACACCTTTCTTTACAGTTTGACATCTTGTGAGAATCTTTCATTGCTCAAAGGATAAATTATTTAGTTATGAACACATTTTATTGAACCAGTAGATAACCAGTAAATGCTTTATCTTCTTAAAATAAGATCAAATTGACTTTATAATTTTAAATCTGTCATATTTCTGTGTTGTAGACCTGGTCAGAAAGTGATTTATTTTTACAGGTGATATTTAAAATACATCTGAAAATAATTAAACTTAATTTAAACAAAAGAAAATGATCCTCACTGACTGAAGTCAATTAATTGAACTGGAATCACCTGGACTAAACCATAATGGAGGGGAGATTCACTTCTCTGCAAATAAATACCAATAATTATTATTTTCTACAAGTAAGACTAAGACATGTTGATCATTTGAGGAGAAACCAGCACGTTATCCTGAAAGAAATCATTTAAAAATATCAAAACAACAGATATAATTAACTTAATTTCCCCCCCCCCCCCCCCACTAATGGTATCATCCAATCAGGGTCTGATGATGCCTTCAGGGGTATAAAAGCAGGTAGTAAAAAACACTTCCTCCTGTTGCCCAGGACCATGTGGTGAGTATGAGAAAATAGAATAACTTAACATTAACTCAGTGTTTTATCCATGTTGTAAATAATTTAACTGAAATATAAAACACAACCAAATGAACAGGATGCGTCTGTTAAATAGTTGGAAATAAACTACACAAATAAAAGATAAAAAGGACAAATGGAGAGTTTCTGATTATTCTTACATTTTATATTCTTTGAAACACTTGAAACCAGTAAAATAATCTTCCAATAGAATAAGATAATTCTACTTAATATTGTAATAATTGTACTTTATAAGATTTGGGTTTTTTTCAGTCTGATAAATAATGAACCAGTTTTTTCTTCGCAGAAATGAGGAGTCAGTGCTGATCTGTTAAGGCTGAAGGGAGAAATGTTAAAAAATCAAACTAAATATTGTCTAGTGACTAACGAGTGACTGAAAATGGAATAAGTGAGTCATCATATTGTTGAAATTCCATGTTTTTCCTCTGTCGTCTCGTGTTTGGTAAATGAATCCTGTAAATTACAAAGAGGAGACGTTTGTAGGTTTTGTTTATATGTAAATTAGTCCTCGTTGGACTCACTGCAGGTTAGATTCCACTGAATGTGGCCTGTGAACTAACAGAGTTTGACTCCTCTGAGTTAAAGGAACTCGTAATCTGAGCCACGTTGTAATTTAGCAGCAGCTTCTTGTTGCGTTGAAGTTAAGTGAAGGTCAAGTTTCAGCTCGGCTGCTTTGGTGCCATTGTGTTCCAGTGGATATTGATCAGATATCAGGTTTATGTGGAGGATCTATTCCAGGAAGTTGTGAAGCCTTCTCCCTCCAACGCGGCTCTGACTTCATGGTGAAACCCCGACAGGCCTCTGCCTCCTTTGCCAGTTTGTGGTTTTATCTGTTCTGAGCTGCAGCAGAAACATGATGCAACATGGTTCTTGGAATAAAACCCATGGCCCGGGGCCCAGATCTGGGACACCACCTCATTTTCTGTGGCCCCTCCAGTTAACGGAGACACGCTGGTCACGTTGTTCTTTTTCTCAATCGACCACGAAGGTTGTTTAACCCCTTGACCTCCAGCCCTTTTTTATGTTTAGGACATCCCCATAGTCAGTAGGTATGTCTGGAATAAACACAGAGATGTTGGTCGACACTAAACGAACATTTATTGATCTCAAATAAACATTTTCATCCCAAAACAGCAACAAAAATACACATTTTTTTGTTAGTCGCTTCAAACAAGCGACTTTTTACTGTAGTGTTTTTTGGCTGCTAGTTTACTGAGTTTTTGTCATAAAGCTACACTGATGGTACCGTTGGACTCGTCACAGTCTCAGCTTTCATATGAGATGTCATTTGTTTGTATAACATGAAGTATCAGAGCGCTAGCCATCAAAATGTGGCAAGTGGGTCGGCTTTATGATCGTATACCGATTTTCATATTAGTTAATTAATTAGCTTGGTGTTGGAGTTGTGTTTGCTGTGTGTAAATATGACTTATATGTGCTTGTAGTGGAGTTTCTCCTGTTTAATTTGATGTATAGCTTCACTATATTTGTACATGATTAGTGGAGCAATCTCCAAAATCCCCTGTGGGGGAACCTGGAGTTTAACCGGTTAAAAACAGGAAAGTTTCTGTTTGTTCCTTCTTTTCCTTTGTTGAAGTACATCTGTCATTACTTTCTGCTACTTTCTATTCTTTAATATTTAGCATAGCAACACTAAACCATAGATTCATTAAATAAATCCAATAGTTAATAGTGGTTCTCAGCATATTCTGGTATGAGTCTCTAGATATCTGTGATGATTTGACATGTTTTGCTGCAGCATTTTAATAATTAGATCAGCATATTTTTAAATTCTACCTAGCAAATTATCACCAGAACTATTATGAGTTATCTAATATAATAACATGTATAATACGTAGATGCATATATATATGATCTTTGAGGGAAACCAGAACACTGATGCAGCCTGGGAACAAACTGACTTTTCTGTTAACATTTTCATTGACAGTGAATTAAAGAGTGTTGAAGCTCATGCTGCCTTCATGTAGCATAGGAAAGATGAGTTTTTCCACTTGTGAAATGGAAAATTACAAGTGTGTTGTGTTCAAGTGCTTCTGTTGTAGTGAAGTGAAACATGGCCGACCCATAACATATGTGTAAATGCATGATGTAGCCATACACATGCACTAGCATTCACGGCGCTTTCACTGCTCTCTGCCATGCTGAAAGGTCAAAGTTCATCATATCTTGTCAGTTTGTGTATCATAAAAAAAAATCTGACAGCTTTTCAGTGGAAAGTACGACCTGAGTGTTTGTTCATGGTCAATTAGAATGTGAAGCCACGATTAGCATCAGTTAGCAGCAGGTTAAATGCTGGGTTAGATCAGCATTTACAAATCATCTTAGTGACTTTATATTTATAGTTATTGGAGATTGCTCTGCTTTTAAGCTTCCTCTCCCTGAAACACCAGCAGCTCCCACTGAACTGAATGCAACCATCTCCTTCTAAGATAATAAAAACACTAACTTCAGGTTAAACTTATTTCTGTGGATTCTCCTGAATCCTGGAGGCGTTGATGAGAACATGTTAATAGCAAGTGTTCTGTCTCGTTCCTGTTTGTTGTAATATAAAGCAGCACAGAGCAGGTTTAACCGGACTCTCAGTTCCACTTAAAATTAGGTTTCAGCTCATTATTGATCCGTCTGCTTTGAGTTGTGTGAGTGTTGCTAATAGCATGCTAATGTTTTAACAGTAATGTTATATTTGTGGTATGCACCAGATTGTAGGTTGTCTAAAAAGTTAAATAAATGTTTTTGCCTTTAAAAAAATGTACTGTTATTCTAGTCCAGGATAATATGAGAAAAACTGTAAATCACACATTTGCTGTGTCACACATTTGCCCTCATTTCATGCAGGCTTTTATTTTGAAGGACAAACTATTTATGAGGTCACATGACCAGGATATCCCTATTGCTCATGGACTTTTGACATGTGAGCATCACTGTCTCATAACCAAAGGTTGTTTTTTATCCAGAATTTTGGAAAATGACCCACTATATAGGCTAAGTAAACTTTAATAATTGTTTTTACATTTATTTCAATTGTAAAAAATTGGACATTTTCTAGTGTATATAATCTAATAGAGTCCCATTGACTTACTGTACTGTACTGAGACTATATTTACATCCTTTTTCTTATATTTCTTCATCATTTAAGCCATTTTAAGTAATAAAATCATTCAAAACATGTTCTTCCATGTCTAGGTAATATATATATTTTAATGCAATAGAGAGTTAAGGGTATAAAGGTGATTATTCACAGTCTGAAATGTCTCTGTTACTCATTTTCACCTTAAAATGTACAAGATGTTCAGATCATCATGTGCTGGCGTCATAATGGGATATATTAACCAACACGTCCTGCCTTTTTAACAGACATATAACCATTAACTCTCAGTTTTACCTGATTAAAGTCATTGATTCAGCGGTTTCTGCCTGTAGAAGCAGGTTTCAGCTCCTGCAGAGCTGCTGACTGAGAGTTTGACCCCGTTCTTCCTGGCCTGGTTCAGCAGCCTGTGCTGAATGTAAAGGTCAGTATTCTGTCAGCGTGACCGGTAGCTCTTTGAGATTAATGGGGAACAAAAAAACAGCCGGTTGTGCTTTTAAAGCCAATAAAATCACCGCTGACCTTTTTCGTATTGTAGTTTGCTGTTATTTCTTCTTGTGAAAGGTTCCTGTCGCTCTCATATCTTATCTCCTTCCACAGAATGCAGCAGATCTGGATGTTTGTGGAAACACGTGGATGTTTCTTAACAAAACGGGTCAAACCTCTGTTTTTATCAATCATTTATTCATCCATGGAGTTCTATGATGCTTGTTGCAGACATTTAGACATGTACAGGTGTAAATTACCACATTTAAGTCTTTAATTAGGACTGAATGTAGGAGTGAGGTTTTATACTAAAGTAGATTAAATAAAGCACCATCCACAACCTTGGGCTATAATTATAATTAACCTTACGTGTCCTCAGCAGCATCTATTATTAACACTCACTGCAACTGAAGCTCCCCTTTAGTAGACAAAGAGCAGATCCAACTCTTCCTATAGGGATTAGCTGTAATAATTCAGCTTTTATTCAAACTCTATTACCTAAAAAACATGGCTGAATTGTAATCAAATTAGTGATATTGCAGTTATCCTTCTGAATTAAAATGGTAACGCATGCACAGGAATTTCACACCATAATATCAGGTTTAACAGGGTTTGTGCATCAATTATTTGGAGAAAATCTGCTGTATTTAGATGCATTAAATGAGGATAAAATGATATGTCTTCCTTTAATCACAGGTTTATTTATGGTAAAAGCTTTAGAGAAATGCACTGCTCAGTGTAAAGGTAATAAATAATGAAATAAACTAAATTCAACTGCAGCCGTTAACTGCAGCCATAATAAATAATATAATTCTGGTATAATATATGGTATTATAATACAGTTAATCACCTTATGCTGTAAATACAACTGAAATCACAGTATTTAATTGCTTATTTTTCATTTTACAGCCCAAATACAATGCTGTAAACAGAAGTTCAGTACTTCTACTGTAAATAAACAATAATTACAGCAACTTTCTGTACATTTTAAGGTAAAAAAACATAAATGCAGCTGAAAACCAAGCATGCAGGATCTCAGAGAGCTTGTTGTGGTTGTGTAAAAACAAACATGTGACAGGATTTTCATAACTGATCGTCAGGATCGAGTGTGGAGCAGCAGAAATGTCAGAAATCAGATCCCAGGAACAGAAATAGATGTGTTCTCTGCTGCATGTGGACACAATAGAAATAAAGAGTCCACCTCATTCCTGAAGGATTCCACGAATAAAAAGGAACAAAGAACAAGATGGTTGACATTACTGTGCAGATGTGCAGCCTGATTCCACCACATTCTCAACTACATGTTATTGTTGCTGCTGTAGTTTTGTCTTTCTCTGAAACTTTACAGTAGACAGGACTTTATTGATGCTTTGGGCTGTTATAAAACTAGAGAAATATGTAAATAAAATAAAAAAAACACCCTAAATACCAACACCAACCTTATTACTACATGGTTATTGTATAGAAAAAAAACAGACTTTTTATGTGTAAACTTGCATTCATTGAAGTTCTTGCCAGGATCATGATGAGATTAATAATTAAGGTTTCCTTGGGTTTTGGCCTTATTTCTGTTAAAGTTTCCAAAAAGCAAAATGTCTCTAAAACAGCTTGAAATCTTTTTTTTTTCTCCAATGTGTAATAAATAAAATGACATAAAAACCCAGAGGATTTTAATAAAAGGAAAAGTGCCAGAAAATGAGTAAGTGTTTCAGCATTTAGAGAACAGAAAGTTCAGTTTAGATCAGTGTCTTTGTCTTTTTTTTGGCATCTTTTGTTAATATGACTGGATTAAATTAGACTTTATTCTGGTGTTTGTCTGGTAGCTTCACCAGGCTAATGTTAGCTCTACTGTTAGCGATGTTAGCTCTACTGTTAGCTCTGCTAGCTCTGATGTTAGCGCTGTAAAATATCATGCCCATATATAAATATATGGTCATAGTATAAATATATGACCATATATAAATATATGGTCATGATATTTTACAGCGCTAACATCAGAGCTAACATCGCTAATGTTAGCCATGGCTAGTATTAGCGAGCTACCAGTAGAGCTAACATCGCTAATATTAGCCATGGCTAACATTACCGATGTTAGTCATGGCTAACAATAGAGCTAACATCGCTAATATGTTAGCTCTACTGTTAGCCATGTTAGCTCGCTAATATTAGCCATGGCTAACATTAAGCGATGTTAGCGCTACTGTTAGCTCTGCTAGCTAGGATGTTAGCGCTGTAAAATATCATGACCATATATTTATATATATTATTATGTTAGCGATATTGTGAGCACTGTTAGCTCACATGACTATAGATAAATTAAATAAATAATTAAAGACCAGAGAAGAAGCATTTGTTCAACATTATAATTACAAAGTTAAGTAAACTTAAGGCTTGCTAGTTTTAAAAATAGTGTAACCCTCAATGGGAGAAACTGTTCAATCCAATGCTGCAGCAAAACATGTAAATCATCAGATATCTAGAGACTCATACTTTTTTTTCCCCTTAAAAATGACTTAAATTAATTAATCGATTATCACTGATAATTGATATAATAGTTGGCAAGTAATCATTGCAGCTCTATTACATATAATAACGTCTGATGATACCTATTATATAATATTTCTGTTAACACACCTGAACACACCTCAGTTTCATGTTTGTTATTTTATTTTACGACATTCCTCTTCTAACATGTCTGGGCTTCACCACATGACTCATCTTCGGTATAATCACAGCACCTTTCACATTAATCCTGTAATCTAAAGGATTTATAATGACAAATCAGATGTTTCCATCAGCTCCTGTCATGTCTTCTTGTTGTTGTTAAATGTTATTTAACGAACATGCATGAGTCACACTCTACATTAGCCAACATCTACAAAACAAAATGAAATCTGGGTTTGATGGCACATTATCTGCAGCTGCTGGAAAACCCCTGCAATAAGAAGATAAATGCATGAACTTAAACGACTTTACACATTTATTTCTTGTTATATTTGCAGGTTCATATTCAAAATATTCTTGGGCTCACAAATAATAATAAAAATGTCTTTTTTTTGTCCAAAGATCATCAGTTTATTATTATAGAGACTAAAGAAACCAGGAAATAATCAGAGAAGAGAAGCTGGAACCAGAGAATTTAGACATTTTCTAATTAAAAATGACTCAAATCGATTAATCAATTATCAAAATAGTTGTTAATTGATGTAATAGTTGTTAACTAATTGATTAATCGACTAATCGTTGCAGCTCTAATCCACTTAAAAGAATAAAATACAAACTCATAGTTCAATACTGTGATTTTACTTGTATTTACAGTATTAGATGATTAATTATACAATAAAAAGCAAATAAATACTGTGATTTTACTTGTATTTATAATTATAACTGTATATATGACAATAAACTTCTTAAACTTGATTGAATAAAAACAGGATTAAATAGTTTTTTCTCATATTTGTCACTTTTTATATTATATTAGATGAAATTATGGTAAAAAAGAGACAAATTTAATTCAGTTTTCTTGTATTTTCTTTATTAAATTAGAGCATTAGAGCTGCAACTAACAACTATTCTCATAGTTGATTAATTGAAACAATCAATATATTAGTATTTTTGTTCATTAAATGGTGTAAAATGTTGATCCTAAAGCTGAAGATTCAACCTAAAATGTCTTTTTTATCCAAAGATCATCAGTTTATTATTATAGAGACTAAAGAAACCAGGAAATAATCAGAGAAGAGAAGTTGCTAAAAGTGTGTTAGGACCATCAACACAGCTATTTTTATCGATAAAAAATTAAAATATCAAACTGGGAAAATGGTAAAAATAGGGCCCCTTCAAAATAAAAGCATAGCACCAGAAACCAGGAAATAATCAGAGAAGCTGGAACCAGAGAATTTAGACATTTTCTCCTTAAAAAAAAATACTCAAATCAAATAATAGATCATAAAAAATAGTGATTCATGTATTAATTGACAACTAATCAATTAATTGATTGAGACGTTGTTGCTAAAGGTGCGTTAGGACCATCAACACAGCTATTTTTATGAATAAAATATTAAAATTTAAATATTAAACTGGGAAAATGGTCAAAATAGGGCCCCTTCAAAATAAAAGCATAGCACCAGAAACCAGAAAATAATCAGAGAAGCTGGAACCAGAGAATTTAGACATTTTCTTCCTTAAAAATCCATGAATTGATTATTAAAATAGTTGATGATTAATGTAATAGTTATCAACTAATCGATTAATAGTTGATTATTCTATTGATTAATGAAATGATTAATCGATTAGTTATTTGGTTCACGAAATTGTGTAAAAGTGTTTCATCAAAGCTGAAGATTCAACCTAAAATGTCTTTTTTTGTCCAAAGATCATCAGTTTATTATTATAGAGACTAAAGAAACCAGGAAATAATCAGAGAAGAGAAGCTGGAACCAGAGAATTTAGACATTTTCTACTTAAAAATGACTCAAATTGATTAATTGATTATCCAAATAGTTGTTAATTGATGTAATAGCCCTAATATATACTCTATATATGTATATTAATGCTGTCAAAATTAACTTTTGTGTTTAATTTGAATAAAAACTCCCCTCTAGTGTGTTTCAGAAGCTGTAGTAGACACAGATGAACATCCAGGCAGCTGTAAATGACCTGTGCTGAAACATAGAGACTAATAATAATATTATAATGATAATAATGACATGACAACATTGATATTTTACCCATTCAGACAGATTCTCTGCTCCTGAACCTCAGCACTGCCTGTAGATGCTGGAACTCAGCAGCTGATTGGTTGAAGAGAGAAATTGGATCAGCGTTCCCAGGAAGAATGTTGGAAAAGAGATGTGGTAAAAATACTGAGGTAAAAATACTTCACCACGCACGTCACACTAGAGGTGTCAGCTCACAGAGAACAACTACTTTACTACTCATATATACTTTACTGGAGTAAATATTTACTTCTACTTCTTATATTTTCATGTTTATCATCTGTACTTTCTGCTTTTTATGTTCTAAAATACCCTTTTTCATGACAACTGTGCATCCAAGAAGTGATTTTCTGTTATAAAGTGAATCTCTGTGTCCTAAATTATAACCAGTCAGCCCTTTTTACTGTTAAAATACCTTTAAAAGGACAATAAAACACATTTATTCTATTGTTATAAAGTGATGACAGCTCATATATTGAGAGTTAAAGGTTGTTTTTAGTGTAAAAATCACTTTTCTCATTCTTGGATGTTATATTTAATAGATTTGAGCTCATTAACTCACTATTACCAGTTGAAATAGTCTTTAAAGGGACAATACAACACATAAACTGCAATTTAATATAAGATTATTGTAAATATAACCTGGAATCATGTTCAGTGATTACAGAAGAGTCAGAATCTATTTATGTTGCTGCTTAAAACAAGACCAAACGGACCCAAATCAGGGAAAAAACACAAACTATAATCTAAATTATCTGAAATGATTAATAAGATCAGAGGTCAAAGGTCAATTATTAGTCCATAAATCCTCTAAATCCACTGAGGATCATTCCAGAACATGTAGAATAGATAGTGATAGATGTTTATTATAAAGGAGCTCCATTAAATATGTAAATAGTCTCTACTACTGATATTCTATTAAACTATTGTCTTATTGTATTGATGATGTGGATATTGATGATATATATTGATGCTGGAACAGTAACATTGGCTTTAATACAGATAAAACACTTTATTTATTGTTGGAGCTGAGGTTTAATCCTGGGATTAATAGAGAAAACTTTAGGTTTAGGGTTTTAACAGGTTAAATAAAGTATTTTTCATCCTGATTCCAGGTTTAAGTCCATATTTATTATCATTTATAGCAGGAAAACTGATAAATAACCTGGAGATTAAGTGTTTGAAACTTAAAACAAGACCAAACTGACCCAAATCAGGAAACGTAGCAGTAACATTGGGTTTTATTACAGATAAAATCCTGTATTTATAGTTGGAGCTGAGGTTTAATACTGGTTTAATACCTACACCTAGACCTACAACTAGACCTACACCTAGACCTACACCTAGACCTACCCCTAGACCTACACCTAGACCTACACCTAGACCTACAACTAGACCTACACCTAGACCTACACCTAGACCTACACCTAGACCTACACCTAGACCTACACCTAGACCTACCCCTAGACCTACACCTAGACCTACACCTAGACCTACAACTAGACCTACACCTAGACCTACACCTAGACCTACCCCTAGACCTACACCTAGACCTACACCTAGACCTACAACTAGACCTACACCTAGACCTACACCTAGACCTACACCTAGACCTACACCTAGACCTACAACTAGACCTACAACTAGACCTACAACTAGAACTACACCTAGACTTACACCTAGACCTACACCTAGACCTACACCTAGACCTACACGTAGACCTACACCTTGACCTACGACTAGACCTACGACTAGACCTACACCTAGACCTACACCTAGACTTACACCTAGACCTACACCTAGACCTACAACTAGACCTACACCTAGACCTACACCTAGACCTACACCTAGACCTACAACTAGACCTACAACTAGACCTACACCTAGACCTACAACTAGACCTACAACTAGACCTACAACTAGACCTACACCTAGACCTACAACTAGACCTACACCTAGACCTACAACTAGACCTACACCTAGACCTACAACTAGACCTACAACTAGACCTACACCTAGACCTACACCTAGACCTACAACTAGACCTACAACTAGACCTACACCTAGACCTACACCTAGACCTACAACTAGACCTACACCTAGACCCACAACTAGACCTACAACTAGACCTACAACTAGACCTACACCTAGACCTACAACTAGACCTACACCTAGACCTACACCTAGACCTACAACTAGACCTACACCTAGACCTACAACTAGACCTACAACTAGACCTACACCTAGACCTACACCTAGACCTACAACTAGACCTACAACTAGACCTACACCTAGACCTACAACTAGACCTACAACTAGACCTACACCTAGACCTACACCTAGACCTACACCTAGACCTACAACTAGACCTACACCTAGACCTACACCTAGACCTACAACTAGACCTACACCTAGACCTACACCTAGACCTACACCTAGACCTACAACTAGACCTACAACTAGACCTACACCTAGACCTACACCTAGACCTACAACTAGACCTACACCTAGACCTACACCTAGACCTACAACTAGACCTACAACTAGACCTACACCTAGATCTACAACTAGACCTACACCTAGACCTACAACTAGACCTACAACTAGACCTACACCTAGACCTACAACTAGACCTACACCTAGACCTACACCTAGACCGACAACTAGACCTACAACTAGACCTACACCTAGACCTACACCTAGACCTACAACTAGACCTACACCTAGACCTACACCTAGACCTACAACTAGACCTATAACTAGACCTACACCTAGACCTACACCTAGACCTACAACTAGACCTACACCTAGACCTACACCTAGACCTACAACTAGACCTACAACTAGACCTACACCTAGACCTACACCTAGACCTACAACTAGACCTACAACTAGACCTACACCTAGATCTACAACTAGACCTACACCTAGACCTACAACTAGACCTACAACTAGACCTACACCTAGACCTACAACTAGACCTACACCTAGACCTACACCTAGACCGACAACTAGACCTACAACTAGACCTACACCTAGACCTACACCTAGACCTACAACTAGACCTACACCTAGACCTACACCTAGACCTACAACTAGACCTATAACTAGACCTACACCTAGACCTACACCTAGACCTACAACTAGACCTACACCTAGACCTACACCTAGACCTACAACTAGACCTACAACTAGACCTACACCTAGACCTACACCTAGACCTACAACTAGACCTACACCTAGACCTACACCTAGACCTACAACTAGACCTACACCTAGACCTACACCTAGACCTACAACTAGACCTATAACTAGACCTACACCTAGACCTACACCTAGACCTACAACTAGACCTACAACTAGACCTACACCTAGACCTACACCTAGACCTACAACTAGACCTATAACTAGACCTACACCTAGACCTACACCTAGACCTACAACTAGACCTACAACTAGACCTACACCTAGACCTACACCTAGACCTACACCTAGACCTACACCTAGACTTTCCAGCTGCTCCACAGACTCTGCCCAGTCTTGCAGATCAGTGAGTTACAACACATCAAGAAGTTTCACAATAAAAGTCCTTGGAATGGATTACAGAGCGAAATAAAACCTGCTCCATACGAGCATAAATCAGAGTCTTGTTCCACATCCTGAGTTTAATTCACACGCCGACTGAAGCTCATTCAGAGGTTTTAGCATCAAATCCTGTTCTCGTCTGCACAGTCTGTTTTTCTGTGCTCAAATAATCCATTGAGCCTTTTTCCCTCTCCGCTATAATTAGCTTTGTTGCTGCGCTGCAGAAATCCAATCAGCTTTATAAAATGAATGAGTGGATTTCGTCGTCTGGTTGTTGCAGCGTCGCCATAAACGGTTTGTTTAATTAAAACAGATCTGAGATTAACTCCATGGAACACGAGAAGGAGGAAACAACAGGAGTGAATATATAAATTGGACATTTAGAGTCATTTAAAGTAGAAAATGTCTAAATTCTCTGGTTCCAGCTTCTCTTCTCTGATTATTTCCTGGTTTCTGGTGCTATGCTTTTATTTTGAAGGGGCCCTATTTTGACCATTTTCCCAGTTTAATATTTAAATTTTAATATTTTATTGATAAAAATAGCTGTGTTGATGGTCCTAAAGCACCTTTAGCAACAATTCCTCAATCTATTAATTGATTAGTTGTCAATTAATACATGAATCACAATTTTTTTATAATCTATTATTTGATTTGAGTCATTTTTAAGTAGAAAATGTCCAAATTCTCTGGTTCCAACTTCTCTTCTGATTATTTCCTGGTTTCTTTAGTCTCTATAATAATAAACTGATGATCTTTGGACAAAAAAAGACATTTCAGGTTGAATCTTCAGCTTTGATGAAACTAACTAATCGATTAATCATTTCATTAATCAATAGAATAATCAACTATTAATCGATTAGTTGATAACTATTACATTAATCATCAACTATTTTAATAATCAATTCATGGATTTTTAAGGAAGAAAATGTCTAAATTCTCTGGTTCGAGCTTCTCTGATTATTTCCTGGTTTCTGGTGCTATGCTTTTATTTTGAAGGGGCCCTATTTTTACCATTTTCCCAGTTTGATATTTTAATTTTTTATCGATAAAAATAGCTGTGTTGATGGTCCCAACACACTTTTAGCAACTTCTCTTCTCTGATTATTTCCTGGTTTCTTTAGTCTCTATAATAATAAACTGATGATCTTTGGATAAAAAAAGACATTTTATGTTGAATCTTCAGCTTTAGGATCCACATTTTACACCATTTAATGAACAAAAATACTAATATATTGATTGTTTCAATTAATCAACTATGAGAATAGTTGTTAGTTGCAGCTCTAATGCTCTAATTTAATAAAGAAAATACAAGAAAACTAAATTAAATTTGTCTCTTTTTTACCATAATTTCATCTAATATAATATAAAAAGTGACAAATATGAGAAAAAACTATTTAATCCTGTTTTTATTCAATCAACTTTAAGAAGTTTATTGTCATATATACAGTTATAATTATAAATACAACTAAAATCACAGTATTTATTTGCTTTTTATTGTATAATTAATCATCTAATACTGTAAATACAAATAAAATCATAGTTTTTAACTGATTTAATTAACTATGAGTTTGTATTTTATTCTTTTAAGTGGATTAGAGCTGCAACGATTAGTCGATTAATCAATTAGTTAACAACTATTACATCAATTAACAACTATTTAGATAATCAATTAATCAATTTGAGTCATTTTTAATTAGTAAATGTCTAAATTCTCTGGTTCCAGCTTCTCTTCTCTGATTATTTCCTGGTTTCTTTAGTCTCTATAATAATAAACTGATGATCTTTGGACAAAAAAAGACATTTTAGGTTGAATCTTCAGCTTTTGGAAACCCTTTTACACCATTTCATCAACCAAACAACTAATTGATTAATCATTTCAATCATCTTTTCATAATTCTCTGTATTAAGATCCATGTTCTCCAGTCTCTGTATCTACACTGTGTGCCAGCGTTGAGTTAATAAGTCATGAAATTAGATTAGAGATAGATTTATAGCTGGAAATTTTGATCTGGAGTTATTCCAGATTCTAAGGTCACTTCCAGTCGATCAGGCCAGCAGTGATATTCATGCTCAAGTAACATAATCGAATTCAACACTGTTCAAATTCAGTCGCGTCTGCACTTTAGCAGCAGCAGCTGTGTATTCCTGCGACCACCTTTCCTCAGTCAGGCCTCTATATTTATCTCTGAATGATGGTGGTGGGGTCACAATCGGCTGCAGCGTCACAGCCTTGAATGGTCTTCCCACGGCAAAAAGAGGCGTGGACGGTCCCACCAGACCAGACAAAACCGCCCCGGACGGCAAAACTTCACACGACACGGAGACCAAACATTGGCGTGGACCAGGAGATAAAGGTCCCGGCTGCTTTTTAATTTCCTATCACACATAGCAAACAGAGCAGTTGTCACGGGGAGAAGGCCACAACCACGTCAGCTGTTTGACTCCAGACTGGGAGGGATCAGGTGGCAGCTGATGTCAGATTTGAGGCACTTTGCTGCTGAGATTCTGCTGATTATCACAGAGAAAAAGACAATTTGGAAGAAAAACTCATTTTTCACTTTAACTCGATTGTTAAAATGATTAATCGATTAGTTGTTTGGTTCATTAAATGGTTCCAAAGCTGAAGATTCAACTCTTTATTTGTCCAAAGATCATCAGTTTATTATTATAGAGACTAAAGAAACCAGGAAATAATCAGAGAAGAGAAGCTGGAACCAGAGAATTTGGACATTTTCTACTTAATAAATGACTCAAATTGATTAATAGATAATAAAAATCATGATTCATGTTGCTAATGGTGCTTTAGGACCATAAACACAGTTATTTTTATGAATAGAAAATGAAAATGATAATATTAAACTAGGAAAATGGTTAAAATAGGGCCCCTTCAAAATAAAAGCATGCTCAAAATTATCCATGCCAGACAGTTCACAACCCAAAGATCATCAGTTTATTATTATAGAGACTAAAGAAACCAGGAAATAATCAGAGAAGAGAAGCTGGAACCAGAGAATTTAGACATTTTCTACTTAAAAAATGACTCAAATCTATTAATAGTTGTCAATTAATGTAATAGTTGTCAACTAATTGATTAATCGACTAATCGTTGCAGCTCTAATCCACTTAAAAGAATAAAATATAAACTCATAATTGATTAAATCAATTAAATACTGTGATTTTACTTGTATTTACAGTATTAGGTGATTAATTAGACAATAAAAAGCAAATAAATACTGTGATTTTAGTTATATTTACCAATTATGACTGTAATATGACAATGAAATCGATTAATCGATTAGCAAAGTAGTTGTTGATTAATGTAAATAGTTAAATAATTGAATGTTTGACTAATTGTTGCAGCTCTACCATGGAGGAATTTAACAATATAGTAATATTTAAATAATATAACATTCATTAATGTTATATTATCATCAGTTTATTATTATAGAGACTAAAGAAACCAGGAAATAATCAGAGAAGAGAAGCTGGAACCAGAGAATTTAGACATTTTCTAATTAAAAATGACTCAAATCAATTAATCACCTACAAAATAGTCGGTTGTTAATGTGATAATTGGGAACTAATTGATTAACTGAAATAGTTGCAGCTCTAATATGGTATTATATTATATATTTACTATTATATAAAGTAACATGACAACATTATATTATAATTATATAATAATTATTAGATAAAAATAGAAATATGAGTAAAAACGTCAAATTTATTGGATAAAAAATAAAAATATGAGGTAAAATTAAAAAAATATGACATGAAAATTAAAAAAATTTTGAGAAAAAGGTTTAAAATTATTTGATAAAAAATAAAAACTAAATACAAAAATACTAAATACAAAAATATGACATAATATTAGGAAAAAGGTCAAAATTATTAGATAGAAAATACAAATATGAGTAAAAAGGTCAAATTTTTTCAGATAAAAAATAAAAATATGAGGTAAAATGAAAAAAAATGACATGAAAATAAAAAATATGAGAAAAAAGTTTAAAATTATTGGATAAAAAATTAAAAAACTGGGGTAAAACACAAATATATGACATAAAAAACAAAAATATGAGAAAAAAGGTCAAAATTATTAGATAAAAAATATGCGATTAAATAGAAAAATATGAAATAAAAAGTAAAAGAATATGAGGAAAAATGTTGAAATGGTTTGATTAAAAAATAAATATGATATAAAAATACAAAAATATGATATAAAAAGTAAAAAATATGAAAAATATAAGAAAAAATGGTAAAAATTATTACATACAAAATAAAAATATGAGTAAAAAGGTCAAAGTTATTGGATAAAAATAAAAATATGAGGTAAAATAATAAAAAAATGACATGAAAATAAAAAATATGAGAAAAAGTTTTAAATTATTGGATAGAAATAAAACATTTAGGTAAAATACAAATATATGACAGAAAAAACAAAAATATGAGGAAAAATTATATTTTTATCTGAATTATTAGATAAAAAATATGGGATTAAATACAAAAATATGAAATAAAAGGTAAAAGAATATGAGGAAAAACGTCAAAAGTAAAAAATATGAAAAATATTAGGAAAAAAAGGTCAAAATGGTTCAATAAAAAAATAAAAATGAGGTAAAATAAAAAGTATTAATAATACACATTACATTATTATAGATTAAATTCACTATTATATTATATATGGACTATTTATCATCACATAATAAAAGTGTATGCTGCATAAATACTGTATTAATTATGTGATCATTATATATTAACACACATTTATTATAGTAATATCTATATTAGACTTGCAACTAATGACTATTTAAGAATTTTCTTCTTAAAAATGATTCTTAAAAATAAAAATAGTTGGATTTAATGCAAAATTTTTATAGATTTTTTGTATTTTTTAAATTGAAAAAAGATTAAAATAAATAAAATAAATAGGTTTATGCAAATAAACTTTTCCAAAAATGAAGATAATAACTTGTATAATAAAATACTCAAAATCCAAACAACAAAAAACAAATAACAGAATAAAATTAAAAATATGAGTAAAATGAAATAATTAGAAGCTATAGAGTCACTTGATGTGTTAAATAAGACTTTTAGTCTAAAATAATTGTGAAATATAATAATTATTGTGATATCACAGATCTCTGATAATGGGAGTTGGTATTTCAAAATAAAAGCATCAGAAATGTTTCCTTCAAGCAGAAACAGATCCGTGTTTTATGGGTTAAAATTAGTAAGAAATCCACAGTTAAAGTGCATCAAACACGTGGTTCTCACTTATTAAAATCTATTGGTCACATATAAACCGATATAAACCGTCGACAGGCTGAATATGTGAACCAGAACTTGTAAATGAGGAGTTTCTCAACTCATGTGGCGTCTTTCAGGTTATGTAATCGGTCTTTTCAGGAGTTTTGGACCCTTCCCAAAAAGTTTCCTGGAGGTAATAATTATAGTTTATGCTTTACATAACATGCTAAGCTACACTGAAGCGGGGGAGGGGACGCTGTTATGCTGTTATGAGACCTCATTGGACCATTTCCAGCCACTTGTGCTGGTGAAACTGGAGCTAATCTGGCTAGCAGCATGGGAATGTGGCCCAGTCACATGCTGGGATAGAGGCTGCAGGGAGGGGGCGTGGCCTAAGGGGAGGGGGCGTGGCTCCCAGCAGCCAATAGGAGCAGCCGGTTCCAGCTGCATAAAGTTGTGTGTAACCACGTGGAGCCAGAAACACTAAACTGCTGCTGCACAGAAACAGAACATATGTCTGGTTTTATCTGATTTAAGCAGCAATAAGAACTTTAAAGTGTGAAAATTAGAAGAAAACGTCCAATTCTCTGATTAAACTATAACTAATCAATATTTTTATCTATATATATCCTGTTATAAGACAATATATCTAAGATTATTGATATAATTTGGCATAAGTTGCATTTAAATTACATGTAATCATGTAATTTCTGGGTTTATCAGACTGTTTTATCATTTATGTTTAACCTTCATCATTACTGCTGCAATAATTAGTTGATTAATTGATAATTTTCCAACTATTGCATCATTAGTCAACTATTTTAATAATCAATTAATGGATTTGTGTAATTTTTAAAAAGAAAATGTCCAAATTCTCTGGTTCCAGCTTCTCTTCTCTGATTATTTCCTGGTTTCTGGTGCTATGCTTTTATTTTGAAGGGGCCCTATTTTGACCATTTTCCCAGTTTAATATTTAAATTTTAATATTTTATTGATAAAAATAGCTGTGTTGATGGTCCTAAAGCACCTTTAGCAACAATGCCTCAATCAATTAACTGATTAGTTGTCAATTAATAAATGAATCACTATTTTTTAATAATCTATTATTTGATTTCAGTATTTTTTAAGTAGAAAATGTCTAAATTCTCTGGTTCCAGCTTCTCTTCTCTGATTATTTCCTGTTTCTTTAGTGTTTTTATGAATCTAAATACTAATTGTTTTAATTATCTGTTACACTTGCTATCTATTACACCATTTAACGAACCAGACAATTAATCAATTAATCATTTCTCCAATTCTCTTGTAAATTTGGCTGAAGAGTGATCTACGTGTTGTTTATCACAGCTTTATAATGATCTCATTCTGTGTCAGAGGGAAATCACAGCATTACAACACACGTCTGATCTGTGTTTGATTATCAGATGATTATTATGTCGTCAGAGGAGTCGTCAGCTTCTCCATGAACTAGAGTAGACACAGGTTTCATTATAATCAGGGATTAGGTAATAAATAAATTAGATGAAAAATAAAAATATGACATAAAAATGTCAAAAACATGAGGAAAAAAGGTCAAAATTATTAGATAGAAAATAAAAATATGAGTAAAAAGGTCAAATTTATTGGATGAAAAATAAAAATATGAGGTAAAATTAAGAAAATATGACAAAAATAAAAAAAAATATGAGAAAAAGGTTTAAAATAATTTGATAAAAAATAAAAACTAAATACAAAAATACTAAATAGAAAAATATGACATAAAAAAAAAATATTAGGAAAAAAGGTCAAAATTATTAGATAAAAAACAAAAATATGAGTAAAAAGGTCAAATTATTTCGGATAAAAAATAAAAATATGAGGTAAAATAAAAAAAATATGACATGAAAATGAAAAAAATATGAGAAAAAGGTTTAAAATTATTTGATAAAAAATACAAAATTGAGGTAAAACACAAATATGACATAAAAAACAAAAATACGAGGAAAAATGATCTAAATCTAAATTATTAGATAAAAATATGTGATTAAATACAAAAATATGAAATAAAAAGTAAAAGAATATGAGGAAAAACATCAAAATGGTTTGATTAAAAAATAAATATGAGGTAAAATACAAAAATATGATATAAAAAGTAAAAAATATGAAAAATATAAGAAAAAATGGTCAAAATTATTAGATAGAAAATAAAAATATGAGTAAAAAGGTCAAATTTATTGGATAAAAAATAAAAATATGAGGTAAAATTTAAAAAAAATATGACAAAAATAAAAAAAATATGAGAAAAAGATTTAAAATAATTTGATAAAAAATAAAAACTAAATACAAAAATACTAAATAGAAAAATATGACATAAAAAAAGAAAAAAATATTAGGAAAAAAGGTCAAAATTATTAGATAAAAAACAAAAATATGAGTAAAAAGGTCAAATTATTTCGGATAAAAAATAAAAATATGAGGTAAAATAAAAAATATGACATGAAAATGAAAAAAATATGAGAAAAAGGTTTAAAATTATTTGATAAAAAATACAAAATTGAGGTAAAACACAAATATGACATAACAAACAAAAATACGAGGAAAAATGATCTAAATCTAAATTATTAGATAAAAATATGGGATCAAATACTAAAATATGAAATAAAAAGTAAAAGAATATGAGGAAAAACATCAAAATGGTTTGATTAAAAAATAAATATATGAGGTAAAATACAAAAATATGATATAAAAAGTAAAAAATATGAAAAATATAAGAAAAAATGGTCAAAATTATTAGATAGAAAATAAAAATATGAGTAAAAAGGTCAAATTTATTGGATAAAAAATAAAAATATGGATAAAAAATAAAAATGAGGTAAAATTTTAAAAAATATTACATTCAAATAAGAAATATGAGGAAAAAGGTTTAAAATTTATTAGATAAAAAATAAAAAATTGAGGTAAAAAAAATCTGACATAAAAAACAAAAATATGAGAAAAAAGGTCAAAATTATTAGATAAAAAATATGCGATTAAATACAAAAATATGAAATAAAAAGTAAAAGAATATGAGGAAAAACATCAAAATGGTTTGATTAAAAAATATGAGATGTAAAATATGAGAAAAAGGTTTGAAATTTATTAGATAAAAAATTTAAAAACTGAGGTAAAAACACAAATATATGAGGAAAAATGTCAAAATGGTTTGATTAAAGAATAAATGAGTTAAAATACAGAAATATGATATAAAAGGTAAAAAATATGAAAAATATGAGGAAAAAAGGTCAAAATGGTTCAATAAAAAAATAATTAGGTAAAATAAAAAGTAAGACTAGTATTAAAAAATATGAGATAAAATTTAAAAAATATATTAGATAAAACAAAAGCTATGAGGAAAAAATACAAAAAAAGCTTTAAAAAAATAGAGAAAAGGTCAAAATTTATTAGAAAATAAATGTGAATATGAGATAAAATAAAAAAACACCAAAAGAATATGAGATAATTTTTACAAAAATAACGTTTTTATATTTTTTTTAAATAATCTATAATAGTGATTGATGCATTTAACTTTATATTTCTATAATTTTTCCTTATGTAAAATTAATTGACAGCACTGAAAAATCATTTAATTACACATTTAAAGGCTTTTGAGCACAAATCTCTGTGGTTTATTATGTGTCGCCTGTAAAATTTGAGAATGATTGAAAAACACTTGTTAATATCTTTAAATATTGTCTTTAAAATGACTTTTACGGAGCATTTTTTATTATTATTAAGGAGAAAATCTTATTTTAACAATAGAAAAGTTAAACTGGTTCCTGCTGCCACCTGCTGGACACACGCTGTAAAACACGTTAATCTCTTATTCTAAACTAGGTCTGACCAATAAAAATATCAATATATCATCAATAACCACTTCATCAATACAATAAGAAAATAGTTTCATGTAATAATCAATACTTTCACTCAAAATCAAACCAATGCTTGGCTTATAAACATATTTCTATTGATCACCAGATAGTTTAACTCTCCTAAAAAGGTTTTAAAACATTAAAAACAACAAGTTTTATATTCAAGTTGGATTAAATATTTAGAATTTATCATTATTTTTGGTCCCATTATTTGACAAATAGTAATTTGGCACAATTTGTGTTAGAAAAATCGCATAAAATCATGATTTTTGTAAAAAGAAAATACAATAATTATTGATATAGATGAATATAAACTATTGATATTCAGTAAATTCAGTATAAAACCTATTGAAATCACATTTTAAGGGTTAAAACACACTGGGACACATTGGGACAGTAGTTAATGGCTTTTATGTCATTTAATGTATAAGGAAAATATTACAGTATCAAAAATAAAAGTATTTTAACAGTAAAAATAAATTACAACACTGGAGGCAACAAACAAACATGGCTGCAGCAACTAAATGTAAATAAATTCTCACATTTACTTTTACATTTATTAAAAACGTGTAAACTCAACAGTGCTCCCTGTTAATACAAATACAAATAAAAATAGTACCGACTTACAGGTTTTAATAGTTAATGAGGTAACAACCGTCCAAAGTAAACAGGAAGTGACCTCGACCGCTGCAGACTGGACTTTGTGATGTCACGCCCGCCGGCCGTCACCGTGAAGGATGCCGGGTCCTCGTTAAGCTCGTTAAGCTCGCCCCACCGTTGCCCACGGCGACGGTTCTCGTTCAGAGCCGTAAATGAAGGATTTCTACCGTCGTTCTTGGCGTTTTTCCGACGGCGGCTCAGCGTTTATCTCGTCTTTTGTCCATTTCCTTCCTGATGCGGAGCTGCAGCGCCGCCCGCATGGACGCGTCCAGCTGGTTCTTCTCGGCCACACGCTCCACCACCTGCTCAGGTTTGTCCTCCTTCACTCAGAGAAGAGACCAGGTTCATTAATATGGAATTCTATAGAAATATATAACCACTATATCAGACATTTAGGGTGAATTTATTCCTCTCAGGTTTTTTTATTACTTACTTACAAATATTTAATCCTTTTATTTGCATATCCTCAACATATTTCAGTAACATTTGAACAACAGAAACTATATCAATTAGAAAATAAGTGAATCAGCTAAATTAATAATTAATTTCTTCTTTTCTTATTATAACAGATTCGTCACATGAGGTTTTTATGACTATTCTAAGGTTAAAAATAAAAGTGATTTTCCTTTTTTGGTCTGAATTTAAATTCTATAAATAAAAGTTCTCTTTAATTAATATTACTAATAATGAATATTTATTACTATATTATTATTATTATCCCAATATCCCTATATCATTATGAGTAGTAATGTACATTAACACTAGATTTTCTTACATGTTTTATATATATTTATTTAAAATGTGTGGTCTGAACAGGTTAAATGTAATATAGGATGTTATTAAACTATTAATATTGTTAAATGGGTTAAATGGATTATGAATAATAACCAATAAAATCCTAGAATGTTCCTCTATATTTAAATTTAATATTAATGCATAAACAGCCCTAAAGATTTGGAAAAAACTACATTTTAGTAAATTAAAGCAGCAGAAAATGGGATGAAGGCGCTTTAATAAGAAGTAGAACTAAATTCTATAATATAAAGCTGATATTTTATAATTACATCTAATTTACTCTAAAATGATAAAACTCTTAAATATGATTTATGTTTAATGCCTGGAGAACTTTAGGCCTGTGTGACATTTCCCTATAATTAAACTATAATCTTCACAGCAGCTGTTTAATTCAATTAACTAATATTAGTGTCTAATTAGACCACATGGAACACATTTCTCATGCTTTTATTTTGAAATACTGACTCCCATTATCAATAATTATGATTATTTCACAATTATTTCTAGAATAAAAGTCTTATTTAATACATCAAGACTCTATAGTTTCTACCTAATTATTTAAATTCACTCTCTGTATTATTGTTTTTTACCCTATGATCTTGTTTTTGTATTATAAAGCAGAAATAAAATACAAAAAAAGACATTTTATGTTTTCAAATAACTCGTTTCAATAATCTATAATTCAATAATTGTATAATCGTCTAATTAGACCACATGGAACACATTTCTGATGCTTTTATTTTGAAATACTGACTCCCATTATAAGAGATCAGTGATGTCACAATAATTATGATTATTTCACAATTATTTCTAGACTAAAAGTCATTTAATAAATCAAGACTCTTTGTGTGTGTTAATATGGAATTTGCTATATTTTTGTATAATTTGAAATTTGAGTATTTTATTTTAATTGGGGGATTTTTTTTGTATAAGCTCATTTCTGTATTATTGATTTTTTTACCGTATGAAAATATATATATATTAAAGTATATTAAAACATTTTAAAACAAATTGCAACAGCAAAAAACTATTATAAAAACAGTCCATAGTCTTATTTATTTACCAAATAACTACTTGTTTCAATAATTATCAATTAATTGATTATCAAAATAGTTCCAGTTATAGATGCATTAGTTGATTAATTGAATAGTTGCCAACTATAACATTAATTAACAACTATTTAAATAATCTAATAATCGATTTTAGCCAAATTTAAGTAGAAAATGTCTAAATTCTCTGGTTCCAGCTTCTCTTCTCTGATTATTTCCTGGTTTCTTTAGTCTCTATAATAATAAACTGATGATCTTTGGGTTTTCTAGACAAATAAGAGACATTTTAAGTTCAATCTTCTGCTTTTTGGATGGATTTCTCTTGTACATTTGGGTAAAATGTGATCAACCTTTAGGCCTAATTATATTTAATAAATACATCGAGGACCTGCTGAATGTGAGTGATAATAAACTAATAGTTGTGTTCTGACCTTGTGAACCAGGAAGGACGTGACGCTTCCTGAATCGGCCTGATAGTCCAACCAGAACAGTTCTGTCCCGTGGGTTTCTGTCTCCGTACTCGACCCGCTCTCGTTCCACTCGTCGGCCTCAGCTCCGCCCGCCCCCGGCTCCGAACCGTCTACAAAACAAACGCACCCTGTTTCAGACGCCCTCGATACACTCAACAACAGGTTAAAAACTTAAAAACGGTCCTTTATGATGGTTCTGGCTGGACGAGAACCTCATTACATAGAGTCAGAATCTACTTGTTGCTGTTATAGAGACAATAGAGTATTGAAAAAAAAATACTTACAAATAAAAATACTTTATTTAAAAGTAAAAAAAAGAGCAAACCAGCCCAAATCAGGAAAATAAAACACAAAAAAATGAAGTAATCTAAATTATCTGCAATGCAAAGTTCAATATATAATAAGATAAGAGTCATTTATGTAAAATATTTGAGTTTTTACACCATTAGTCACTTTCTCTATAAATATTTGTATTTAACTTTAACTTCTCTACATCTTTTATAACTTTAACAAGCTGCTGCAACAACTACATTTCCTGCATTATGGGATAAATAAAGTAGATTTAATCTAATTTAATCTAATCTAGTCTAATGATCTGGATCAAATCCTGAAATTCACTTTAATTTTGTCTTTTTTAACATTGAGACGTTCAAACAGGCGCCACCTGGTGGTCATGTCTGGTAACTGCATTACAGTCTATTTAATGTCATATTCAACTATTTTCCTGTTCTAACGTATTATTTTCTATCATTTCTTGCAGCCTGTCTGTTCTAAGAAGATGGATCATGTCTGATTCTCTTTCTGAGGTTTCTTCCTCTTTTCTTTTCCCTGTTAAACAGATTTTTAAGGAGTTTTTTTTAGTTTTTCCTGGTACGATGTGAGGACGATGTAAAATCCCACTGAGGGGAATCTGTGATTTGAAGCTGTCAGGTTCTTTACACTCTTTACTGTAATTATCTAAATAAATAAATGAGAACACAGCTGTGTCTTACGCCTGCGTCGGGGGTGGTAGACCTGGATGTCGGGGCGGCGAGGTCTCCTCGGGGTCGTGGTGTGTCTCCTCCGCTGGAGCTCCTTCGCCTGTTTCACCTCTTTATCATAGTCGTCCCTGGAAGAGACAAGAATAAAATATAAAATACACAAAAATATACAGAGCACGACGTCAGGAAGACTAAACGAGTTAAAGAAACAGCAGCGAGTGAGTGACTCATTCATCGGGTTTATTTTCTCTTTTATTGTCATTTAAAAGTTCTTTCTTTAAAACCTTTTTAATGGTTTTTAGGGTTAAACCACATGATATTTTTGGTTTTATCCCATAATCATGTTTCCCTCAAACAAACTACAACTAGTAGAAGAGTTAAAGGACATTTTACTGCAAATTAAGGGACATAAATGACTGTTTTATGTCAAAATACCTGCCAGCAACTCACTAAAACCCATAACTGCTGTTATAACTATAATAAAGTTATTGACTGGACATTATCAATGTCAAAGAATCCAAATAAACTGGAATCAAGTCTAAAAATCTAACCCTTTATCTGCTTTTTATTCAAAAAAGCAACGTTATGAAGGTGGATTTTAAAGAAAAAAACAATTATGAGAATTATTTTGGATGCAAAAAGTCACATTGTCGTCTTTTTGTTTATTTTTAATAAAGATTTTAGTGAAACTTTAATTTAAGTCTGATTTTAGTTCATTTAAAAAACATTTTAAACAGTTTTAGCTGGTTTTATAGCTTGTGTATTTCTTTTTAATCATTTAAAATCTGTAATTCTTCAATTTCAACAGTTTAGTCACATAGATACACATTTTATTGAGAAAGTTCTTTACTTTTAGTGAATATTTATTCAGTGGAACTTTAATTTTAGCCCAAATTTCGATCATGTGTTAGTCAAAGTTTTCTTAGTTTGATGATACTATAACAGATTTAGTGTTTTTTCAAGTTTAACCCTGTTTTACTGTTGTGTATTATCTTATACTTTCACTTTTCCCTTCATTATAACGTTAATGATGAGCAAAATAAACTATTTTTAGTGCATAAACAGCCCTAAATATTTGGAAAAAACTACATTTTAATAAATTAAAGCAGCAGAAAGTGGGATGAAGGCACTTTAATAAGAAGTAGAACTAAATTCTAATGTGTAAAGCTGCCTGATCACGTTATCTTATAATTACATTTAATCTACTTTAAAAACACATCATCTAAAGTGATAAAACACTTAAATGTGATTTGTTTTAATGCCTGATGCCTGGAGAACTTTGGGCCTGTGCAACATTTCCCTATAATTAACCTTTAAACTTCACAACAGCTGTTTTACTAAGTTTTCTGACCTTATTAACTTCACTTCACCACATGATTAACTTCTATTAAACATCTGTAGCTGCACATATTGCTGCTGGGTGTCTGTGGAGCAGCTAGCATCAAGCTAACGTTGCTAGCATTAGCATTAGCCGAGGAAATCACCTAGCAATCTGGTTCCTCCGGATATGGTGCAGGAAGCCGTGGCTCATATCCAAGCGGCCGGGTTTATATTTCAGCTCGTGGGCTTCATCGTCTCTTAAAATGTCCATTTTTTTTCTACAGAACAGGTTTTTAACACAACTGACGAGCTAATGAGGCTAACGACCACACATGTCAGGTCAGAAAGTAGCTGACAAAAAGCTACATGCTAACTAGCTGCTGGTAAGTTGCTGTCCAACTAGAAACTTTCCCGGAGTTTAACGTCGAATCTAAATCAATTCATTCAGAGCTGAAATATAAACGTGAGTAAAATAAAAACACGAGAACATTGAAAATAATGTTCAATTAATTATATTAGGGTAAGAATGGAACCGTGTTTTTTTTATTTTGTAATAAATACGGGTCAAAATAATCAACTGCTTATTCTGCATAATAGTCATACATTATTTTTTTCATAAAACAAGTGTGTTTCAGACGTTTAACTTTTTTAAAGTTTCAGATATTAACATACTCCTTCTTTAAATATAAATATAACCCCTTTCTTTAAATCTGAAATAGTATAACTTCTCCAGTGACATTCTCCAGGCTACATAATATATGAACACAAATAATATATGAACTTTTTTCATTTCGCCCCTGTATCTTCCTACATGTACAAATATTTAAAATTATGTGCTTATCCTAAAGCCACGGCTGTTGTTTATCCCGACGGGATTGTTATTTTCTTCAATATGCCGTATTTTTTCAATAAAAAGGGTGTATTATCTCCATTTCTCTCAAAAACCTACTTCGGACAGTGTAATTCCACGTTTCGCCTGATCTATAGTGAACCACAAGTGGGGGCGCTGTTGAGCAGAAATTACACTTTTAGTTTTTTACGAACATTTTAAACAGATAAAGTACAGACGAGATAAAACACATCTTCTATTGAAAAAAACACGCCAATATAAATAATTGATTTATTAATAATAATAATACAGTGTCCATAAAAATATCAGTTCATACTGTTAAAAATCAGACGTGACGTCCTTTTATTTTGAAACTCCGGGTTAGGTTTTCTGCGGTGAGCTCCACAGACCGCGAGTTTCATCTCGTTCATTTATCCCAACAAAGTTGCACCATTATCCGTCATTTTGACATTAAACGCGCATTTTTTCCGCGGGGATGGTTTCTCTAAAGCGGGAACGAGAAGTTGACTTGGACGACGATGACAACGAAGACAGAGGTGAGTTAATTTGGTTTGAAAACGTCTGTACTACGTCTAGTTAGCCGGTAGCTAATGCTACTAGCATCCTGGTGAGGGTGCGTTTGATTTTATCACCGGTTTCCCTGGTTACAGGCTACGCTAATGAGTAGTTTTTAAACACTGTAACAAATTCTCCACCCGCACAGAACGACCCGCTTATTAAATCAATCACCCCCTGACAACATTATTGCTAGTTTTAGCTAGCCTAGCCTAGCTTACTACTAAAACACACACTTTTTTGACTCTGATCTTTTTGTTGTTTCATTTCATGTTGCAGTGAAAGTCAAAGTCGGACGAGGACGTGTAGCAGAAGACCGGAGAAGCCGCCACTGCCCTTATCTTGACACCATAAACAGGCAAGATACCTGAATGTGTGCAGCTAATGCTAATGCTACATGCTAACCCAGACCAGCTGTATTGATCTGCAGCTCATTGAATATTCCTGTTCTTTTCTCTTATATCAGGAGTGTGCTGGACTTTGACTTTGAGAAGCTCTGCTCCATTTCTCTGTCCCACATCAATGTCTATGCTTGTTTAATATGTGGAAAATATTTTCAAGGTAAGTGAATGAGGGGTTAAAACACCTTGTTGTGTTTTTTATTGACTGAATATAACATGAACTATAACCTTTAGCTATATTTTATCATCCTTTAGCATTTTCCGCATCCATTTACTTTTATATATTGCACTTTTATATATATTTGAGGCAAATTTGTGTCAAAATCGACTAGATTCTTTTTAAATGCTATGATTAAACCATGTTTTTAAATGCAAAAACACAATTTTACTTTATTTTTCCAATATACTAAATTAAAATTAGACTACTTATTTTTAGATTTATGGAGGCTACCATATGCCACCAGTTAACAGCAGCATTGGTTAATTGGCATTTTATCAATTAATGCCAATTAATCAGATTTTCTAATAAAGTTACACTTGTCAACATATTTGCATAATATACTCACCTATAAATCATCCTATTAAATATTATATATTGATTATTGATTGGGCCTGACCTTGATTAAAAACAATCTTAAATATAATAATACTTATTCATTCTACATTTTTTAAAACCTTTTATATAAATTTTGATAATGTTCCACACTGCCTCAGGGGATTGGTGAAGTTTATGCTATGTATTAGTGTCTGTATGTATAATAATTAATATAGTATAATACTATATTATTAATAATGAAAACTACATAATCATAATATTATGTTGGGTTTTTTTCACCCTCTTCCAAATATGGCCTAATATGACGTCACATTAAAAAATGGCAGGAGTATATTCAAGATAAAAAGAAGCATAAATATCAGAAATTGCATGATATGACATTATGATTTATGAATCAAAAACAGTGATTTGAATGGGAGTCAATGAGCATATTATGGAATGATGCTAGTCTAGTGATTTTCCAAAAATCCTGCAAAAGAACAACCTATTAAATGAAATGCAAAGTTTTTATATTATGCTGACGCAGATGTTGGGGGGGTTAATTCACTTCCTGTTTCTTCTTCTCCAGGCAGAGGTCTGAAGTCTCACGCCTACACCCACAGCGTCCAGTTCACTCATCACGTTTTCCTCAATCTGCACACGCTCAAATTCTACTGTCTGCCCGACAACTATGAAATCATTGACTCTTCACTAGAGGACATCACGGTGAGTATCAGTGTTAGAGATGATGATCTAATGTAAATACAGTTGATTTAATACATTTACCTATTACAAGACATTATATATAATTTAATTATTACCTTCATTGTCCTCTGATCCTAGTTTTTACGCTATATTTTGATTTATTTGTCCTCTTAATTAGACCTGAGCAATAAATCAATATCAGTATGTGTCATCAATATCCACATCAATACAAAAGTAAAATATTTCTATATAATAATAGTTTCTCTATAAAAGTCAAACTGATGCTGCTTCCTCCTTGACTCAAACATATTTCTATTGATCATTTTTATATAAAGTGATCACATTCAGCCTTTTCTCCTGGTCCTTATTAAAAATAGATAATTAATAAATGATCAATTATCGTTATCTACTCATATAAAATATTTTTATCAGTATATATTCTAGTTATATCACCACCTTTACATTTATGTATTAAAAGTAGATCATTAAGCATAAAATGACCCAAATATTTAAAAGAAAATCATCAATAATTATCAATATAAGCATATTTTTATTTAGTTTACACATTTAACTTTATCATAAACTTCCTGCACTTTAACGTGAATAAATTCACTGAATTTATTGATTAAAAATGATCAAAAGTCATTATTATCCACTGATATGAAATATTTTATATAAATATATTACTAAATTATGTATTAAGCAAAAAAATGCACCCAATATTTTAAAAGAAAATCATGAATAATTTGATCATTGATCAATATAAACTAAATTATAATCAATATATATTTAAATATCGCCCTGCTGAGTATCAGATGTTCAGTATTTGAGGTTAAAATTCTTGTTTAATTTGTAAACATCAGTAATTTCATGATTTCTTTCTTTTTCCTCTTTCTTCAGTATGTGTTGAAGCCGACTTTCACCAAGCAGCACATCACAGGTCTGGACAAACAGGGAAAACTGTACCGAGCCTACGACGGCACCACCTACCTGCCGGGAATCGTAGGCCTCAACAACATCAAGGCCAACGACTACGCTAACGTGGTGCTGCAGGTACCAACACAGATTAGTCTGCAAGTTTCTGTAAAACACAGCAGGGCTGCAAATTATCAGCTATTGACGATTGAAACGATTAATCGATTAGTTGTTTGGTTCATAAAATGTTTCCCAAACACTAAAATGTTTAAAATAGTCCAAAGATCATCAGTTTATTATTATAGAGACTAAAGAAACCAGGAAATAATCAGAGAAGAGAAGCTGGAACCAGAGAATTTGGACGTTTTCTACTGAATAAATGACTCAAATCAATCAATAATCAATTATTAGTTGGTGATTAATGTAATAGTTGTCAACTAATCAATTACTTGATTAATGGACTATTGTTGCAGGTGTACTCTGGAAATAAATTAACATTACAGTTGTGTACTTCTTAAAAATGACTCAAATCAATCAATTATTAAAATAGTTGGAGATTAATGAAAAAATTGGCAGATAATCAACTAATCAATTTATTGACCATCGATCAAATAATCAGATTGGAGAAGTTAGGACCCAAGAATACAGACATTTTATTTTAAAAAACTAATGACTTTATTAAAATAGTCTGTAATTAATTTAATATTTGGAAACTATTAATCATAATTAATGACTTGATTAATCTACCAACGATTCAAATGATTAATCGATTAGTTGTTTGGTTCATTAAATGGTTTAAATGTGGATCATTGTTTCCAAAAGTTGAAGATTCAACCTAAAATGTCTTTTTTTTATCCAAAGATCATCAGTTTATTATTATAGAGATTAAAGAAACCAGGAAATAATCAGAGAAGAGAAGCTGGAACCAGAGAATTTAGACATTTTCTACTTAAAAAATGACTCAAATCCATTAATAGATCAAAGCAGTTGGTGATTAATGTAAAAGTTGTCAATTAATGGACTAATTGTTGCAGGAAACATGTTTATCTGCTGTGAATTTGGTCATTTTAACATGAGGGTCTATGGGGTTTCACTGGTTTCTGGAGCCTCTAGTGGACATTTGAGGAACTGCAGTTTCTGGCTTTTATGTATTGGTTTAATTTGGTCTTGACTGGTCAGACATTTATTTTATTGGACTAATAAATAAAAAACACTTTGTTTATTTTGTCCACAAACCAACTCCTTATTGACTTTCTGAATAAATGTTATATATTGTGATATAAAAATATCTACAATATTGGTGTAAAATGGTTTAAATGTGGATCAGTGTCTCCAAAACATAATACAGCTCTGATGTTAACAGACCTATTGCTGCGTTTATTCATGTTTCAATGTCCAGTTCCATTATGTTATTAATATAAAATAGACTTATAAATATAGGGGAACATTAATATAATCTGATTTATTCAGTATATTAAGAGGAAAATGATCAATTTCTCAAAATAGTCGACAGCTACTAGATCAACGGTCACAGCTCTATAACACGGGTCATTTCTTCTATTTAACGGTTCCCTGATTGTTCTCCAGGCTTTTTCCAACGTTCCTCCTTTGAGGAACTACTTCCTGGAGGAGGAGAACTACCGGGGCATCCGCCGACCTCCAGGAGACATCATGTTCCTCCTGGTCCAGAGGTTCGGGGAACTGATGAGGAAACTGTGGAACCCGAGGAACTTCAAGGCCCACGTGTCTCCACATGAGATGCTGCAGGCCGTGGTGCTGTGCAGCAAGAAGAACTTCCAGATCACCAAGCAGGGTAGGAACCTCCTTTACACAGGATTAGTAACCGCACCTATGAGTTTTTATGTATTATTTATGCTGGAGAGGTAAAAAAAAACATCCTAAAAATGACAAAAAACACCAAGAAAAGTAACAAATACCTTATTATAACACACATAACATGTTTTTCCTGAGATTTTTAGAGTCTAATTATTAAAAATGCTGCAGCAAAACATGTAAAATCACTAGTTTTTATTCTTCTTTTCTAAAAGTCTGAATATTTTGAGTCAAATTGTTTAGAGAAAAAAAATCAATCTAGTTTAATGTGATTAATGTAATAGTTGGCATCTAAATCCCTAAAAATAATCATGAATATAGAGCTGCAACTAATGACTAGTTTGATAGTCCATTAATCTATTGATTATTGAAGTGATTAATTGATTAGTTTGGTTCATTAAATGGTGTAAAATGTTGATCCTAAAGCTGAAGATTCAACATAAAATGTCTTTTTTTGTCCAAAGATCATCAGTTTATTATTATAGAGACTAAAGAAACCAGGAAATAATCAGAGAAGAGAAGCTGGAACCAGAGAATTTAGACATTTTCTACTTGAAAATGACTCAAATCCATTAATTGATTATCAAAATAGTTGTTGATTAATGTAATAGTTGCAGCTAATCAATTAATCAACTAATCATTGCAGCTCTAGATGAGTTCATCAGGTATTTTTATCACTTAAAGCTGTTATTTCCTCTTTAAACAGACTAATCTGATACAGATACTGTCCAGTTTCTACTTTAACAAGAGGAAGTTGCTCAAATATCAATGACCTTTCAAAATAAAAGACAAGACATTTTTGAAGAACTGACTCTGTGACATCACAAACCCAAAGATCATCAGTTTATTATTATAGAGACTAAAGAAACCAGGAAATAATCAGAGAAGAGAAGCTGGAACCAGAGAATTTCTAATTAAAAATGACTCAAATCGATTAATCAATTATCAAAATAATTGTTAATTGATGTAATAGTTGTTAACTAATTGATTAATCGACTAATCGTTGCAGCTCTAATCCACTTAAAAGAATAAATTACAAACTCATAGTTGATTAAATCAGTTAAAAACTATGATTTTACTTGTATTTACAGTATTAGATGATTAATTATACAATAAAAAGCAAATAAATACTGTGATTTTACTTGTATTTATAATTATAACTGTATATATGACAATAAACTTCTTAAACTTTATCGAAGAAAAACAGGATTAAATAGTTTTTTCTCATATTTGTCACTTTTTATATTATATTAGATGAAATTCTGGTAAAAAAGAGACAAATTTAATTTAGTTTTCTTGTTTTTTCAAGACTAAATTAGAGCATTAGAGCTGCAACTAACAACTATTCTGATTGATTATTGAAACAATCAATAGATTAATAGATCGGTTCATTAAATGGTGTAAAATGTTGATCCTAAAGCTGAAGATTCAACCTAAAATGTCTTTTTTAGTCCAAAGATCATCAGTTTATTATTATAGAGACTAAAGAAACCAGGAAATAATCAGAGAAGAGAAGCTGGAACCAGAGAATTTAGACATTTTCTACTATAAAATTACTCAAATCAATTAATCAATGATCTAACTAATGGATTAATCGTTGATTCTTTGTTTTCTGTTCTTCAGGAGATGCCGTGGACTTCATGACATGGTTTTTAAACGCTCTGCACGGAGCTTTAGGAGGAACGAAGAAGAAGCCATGTGAGTGAGAGATGGTTTAATCTGAATTTATTAGACCTTTAAATCTAATTAAAGGCATTAAATCAGTGTCAGGACACATTAACAGCACATTTACCTGAGGATTAGGATGTTTCTCTGCTGCCGAACGTAACTTTAAGATGAATATTTGCATCATTCATCATGTTTCTGAGAATTAACCTGCGTGTTTCTGCCTTTGCAGCAATCATCACTAAAGCTTTTCAAGGCTCCATGAGGATCTTCTCTAAGAAACTACCACACCCAGATTTAGTGAGTTTCCTGTTTGTGTGACACAGATTTATTCCTTAATCATATTCAAATAGTTTAAAAGTGATGAACAGTAATGTTTACTCTATTTTCTGGTCAAAATAAGGAGCATTCAAAGTTGATTTATTGAGGTTGAAGTAAAATTTGAGCTCATTTATGTTATAATTGTGTTTTACTACAGATAAAAATACTTTATTTAAAACGTGAAACAAAACCAAACTGACCCAAATCAGAAAAAAACAAACTTTAATGATCTGCAATGTAAAGTTCAATGATTAAAGATGTTTAAAAAGGAGATTATAAAGAAGTCAATTAAATAAAACCGCTCAAATCTAAATTAAATATCTAAATAGTTCATTAGTTGCAGCCCTACTAAGTTTAATTATTATGTCTAATGCTTTACTGTGTTTGTTCCTGAAGTGCTGTATAAATAAAGTTAAGTTTGACTCATTTTCAGACTTTTTTTCGAGTATAAAATATAAGTTTAATGAGTCATAAAAGATATTATTTACGTTTAAGCAGCTTTTTTATTTTCTCAGGAGATATTCTCACCTTTAAGCTGCAAAAACACTGGATCCTACATTTCCCACAATGCAACAGAAACTTTATTGTTCCCCTTAAATGGATCAATCTTTATGATGAATTGAAGATGTGTCACGATTCATAGATTTAAATGGTAATTACCTTTTATCATGATTTATTGATTAGGGTTTGTGGATATTGATGCTGTAACAGTAACTTTGTGTTTTACTACAGATAAAAACACTTTTAGTGTTGGAGCTGAGGTTTAATACTGGGATTTAGGAGGTTTAGGATTATTTAATCAGGTTAAAGTTCTAACATCATATTTTATTTTTTATTATTTCTCAGCTTCCAGAGGAGAAGGAAGCGTTGCTGCTGACAGACGAGTATAAAGAGCAACTTTCTGAATCCACGTTTTTATTCCTGACCCTTGACCTCCCGACGGCTCCGCTCTACAAAGACGAGAAGGAGCAGCTGATCATCCCACAAGTTCCTCTGTTCAACATCCTGGGCAAATTCAACGGAAACACTGAGAAGGTAAAGAAATCATCTTAGAACTTCTAAAATCAGATTATCTATTTCATATAATTTACTGTCATGTGTATATGGGTCATTTCATTCCACAATTTCCCCGGGAGAAAAAGGAAAACCTCAGAAAATGAACATGTGTATTATTATCTCTCTGATCATGTTAATAAAAAGACGTTGATCATAATAAAAACATTATATTTCATTTCCATCCAGGAATATAAAACCTACAAGGAGAACTTCCTGAAACGCTTCCAGTTGACCAAACTGCCTCCGTATCTCGTCTTTTGCATCAAAAGATTCACCAAGAACAACTTCTTCGTGGAGAAGAATCCGACGATCGTTAACTTCCCCATCACGTGAGTTAACGAGCTGCAGGATCGGCCTGTTAACGAGCTGCAGGATCGGCCTGTTAACGAGCTGCAGGATCGGCCTGTTAACGAGCTGCAGGATCGGCCTGTTAACGAGCTGCAGGATCAACCTGTTAACGATCCGCAGGATCGGCCACGAGCTGCAGGATCGGCCTGTTAACGAGCTGCACGATCGGCCTGTTAACGAGCTGCAGGATCGGCCTGTTAACGATCCGCAGGATCAACCTGTTAACGAGCTGCAGGATCGGCCTGTTAACGAGCTGCAGGATCGGCCTGTTAACGAGCTGCACGATCGGCCTGTTAACGAGCTGCAGGATCGGCCTGTTAACGATCCGCAGGATCAACCTGTTAACGAGCTGCAGGATCGGCCTGTTAACGAGCTGCAGGATCAACCTGTTAACGAGCTGCAGGATCGGCCTGTTAACGAGCTGCAGGATCAGCCTGTTAACGAGCTGCAGGATCAATCTGTTAACGAGCCACAGGATCAACCTGTTAACGAGCCGCAGGATCGACCTGTTAACGAGCTGCAGGATCAATCTGTTAACGAGCTGCAGGATCGACCTGTTAACGAGCTGCAGGATCGACCTGTTAACGAGCCACAGGATCAACCTGTTAACGAGCTGCAGGATCAATCTGTTAACGAGCCACAGGATCAACCTGTTAACGAGCCGCAGGATCGACCTGTTAACGAGCCGCAGGATCGACCTGTTAACGAGCCGCAGGATCGACCTGTTAACGAGCCGCAGGATCGACCTGTTAACGAGCCGCAGGATCGGCCTGTTAACGAGCCGCAGGATCGGCCTGTTAACGAGCTGCAGGATCGGCCTGTTAACGATCCGCAGGATCGGCCTGTTAACGATCCGCAGGATCGGCCTGTTAACGAGCTGCAGGATCGGCCTGTTAACGAGCTGCAGGATCAACCTGTTAACGATCCGCAGGATCGGCCACGAGCTGCAGGATCGGCCTGTTAACGAGCTGCACGATCGGCCTGTTAACGAGCTGCAGGATCGGCCTGTTAACGATCCGCAGGATCAACCTGTTAACGAGCTGCAGGATCGGCCTGTTAACGAGCTGCAGGATCAACCTGTTAACGAGCTGCAGGATCGGCCTGTTAACGAGCTGCAGGATCAGCCTGTTAACGAGCTGCAGGATCAATCTGTTAACGAGCCACAGGATCAACCTGTTAACGAGCCGCAGGATCGACCTGTTAACGAGCTGCAGGATCAATCTGTTAACGAGCTGCAGGATCGACCTGTTAACGAGCTGCAGGATCGACCTGTTAACGAGCCACAGGATCAACCTGTTAACGAGCTGCAGGATCAATCTGTTAACGAGCCACAGGATCAACCTGTTAACGAGCCGCAGGATCGACCTGTTAACGAGCCGCAGGATCGACCTGTTAACGAGCCGCAGGATCGACCTGTTAACGAGCCGCAGGATCGACCTGTTAACGAGCCGCAGGATCGGCCTGTTAACGAGCCGCAGGATCGGCCTGTTAACGAGCTGCAGGATCGGCCTGTTAACGAGCTGCAGGATCGGCCTGTTAACGAGCTGCAGGATCGGCCTGTTAACGAGCTGCAGGATCGGCCTGTTAACGAGCTGCAGGATCGGCCTGTTAACGAGCTGCAGGATCGACCTGTTAACGAGCTGCAGGATCGACCTGTTAACGAGCTGCAGGATCAACCTGTTAACGAGCTGCAGGATCAACCTGTTAACGAGCTGCAGGATCAACCTGTTAACGAGCTGCAGGATCAACCTGGAAATAAAAAAACTCTGTGTTCCTTTAACGTCTTTGTGTGATTTTCCTCCTCAGGAACGTGGATCTCCGTGAATATTTGACGGAAGAAGCTCAAGCGACAGAGAAAAACACGACCTACGACCTCGTGGCCAACGTGGTGCATGATGGGAAACCGACAGAGGGAGCGTACAGGATCCACGTGCTGCACCATGTAGGTTATAGATGCAGATTTATAGAATAATATAATAGAAATTACAGGTGAACTAATGACTATTCTAATAGTCAATTAATCGACTATTGACTTGATTTATTTCTCTTCTTTACAATAATGAAAAAATGACTCAAATCTGTCGGAATAAATCCACTAATTGTTGCTTCTCTAGTAATAATGAATCCTGTATTCTAATTATTTATGTTTTTAATTGTTCAATCAGGGAACAGGGAAGTGGTACGAGATGCAGGATCTGCAGGTGACAGATATTCTACCTCAGATGATCACACTGTCAGAGGCCTACATCCAGGTAAGTGATGAAACGTGTTTAAATCATATAATTTATTTCTTTATATTTGGCTGCATATTTATTGACATGCACAGCACTTTATATTAGATTAATAACTTGTGGAATATGTAATATATGTCCTATAAAACATTATAGTAGTTAAACAATGAAATGTCCATAAAGAGTCTGATCCTTTATCTTATATTTAAGTGATGATTTAGGATAAAAACTCACTAAAAACTCAAAAAAGACTATTTTATTAATAGGATGATGATATGTTAAATCATTGTCATTAATAATTAAAATTCATTAATGCAGAAAAACACATTTTTAAAATCTGAATTGTATTGATTCATGATTGTAAATTGACATTTTTTGATATTTTATCTAAATTAAATTAATTTTACTTGTTTTTTTATTTAAAATTGATTGATTTTTCCCCCTTTTTTAATTTTTAAATCGTTTATTGATGCTTTTAATTTTGTATGTAAAGCATTTTGAATCAACTTGTTGAAATGTGCTACACAAATAAAACTAAACAGTCATTTAGGTCAAATATTAGTAATTATCTTTAGTCGTACAGCACAGATTTATAACTAATCCCACCTTTCTATACATGGGACCTAGTTTTAAATAACTATCACATTCAAAGTGGTGGATTCTTCCTTTTAACAAGTAATTTCTTGATTTTTCTGTTTTATTTCTCTCGTAGATCTGGAAAAGACAAGAAAGCGACGATGACACGAACAACCACACGGGGGCGTGAGTGAGGCTGAATATTCTGAAACATGAACGACCGTTTTATATTTAAAGAGATGGAGAATAATTCAGAATCTAAAATGAACGAGGGAAGAAGAACACCGGGATTATTTAGTCGATAATACACAAATAAATGAAATAAATGTAAAGGTGACCGTGTTTTTTTACTTTAGTCTTTTTACTGTGTGGATGTTTCTAAATAAACGAACTCCAAGACACTTTTATTTCTGTCTGTGCTGCATTTTCATATCAAACGAGACAAAAGGCGACTAGTTTTTAATTCTCACTGTACTGAAAGTCCAGTTTTAATATTTATTAATGACATAATTTACATCACAAAACTGTAGCCACGACAGAAACTGATGTTTCAGACTCGATAAAATCCTCAATCTTGTGACACACGTCATGTTAAGTATTGCATGAAGAACATTTATAGCTGATTGACTGCAAGCCTACAAGAAAGATCGATTCCCCCCAAAAAAGTTGATCAGTGCATTAAAATTTGTAAAACATTAATAGTTAAGATTAATAGATTCTTGAGAAAATCGTGATTTTTCCTGTAGTTTCTTTGTCTGATCTCTGAGGTTGATTCATTCCTTCTTCTTCCAGGCGAATTTCTCACAGAACGCCTCATTCTGAAAGTAGAAAAATCAGAAAAATGATTTAGATTAATCCATAAAAACAGGGATTTATGAGGAAAAATCCCTCTTGTGTTTAGGAAACATGTTCTTTAAGAATAAATCGTGTTATTTAATGTCAAAAAATAGCCAAAACCAGATCATCTATAATCTTTTATTGCATAAATATGTATTAATACTTTATATAATTAAGCTTTAATCCATTAAAAAACCCTGGAAAATTCCTCATAGAGCTTCATATTTAACTTAAACTGATATTTATTTCTATTTTAACCCATTTAACAATATTAATAGTTTAATAACACATCCTATATTACATTTAACCTGTTCAGACCACACATTTTAAATAAATACATATAAAACAAGTAAGAAAATATAGAAATATAGTAATAAATATAATGAAAACAGTGTTTCTGCCCATTCATTATTAGTAATATCAAAGAGAACTTTCATTTATATCATTTAAATTCAGGCTAAATAGCAAAACCACTCATGTAAATAACAATATCCCAAATTTAATATGTCACATCTGGGTTTTTAACCTTAAAATAGTCATGAAAACCTCATGTGACGAATCTGTTATAATAAGAAAAATGGTAACGAGCTGCTCAATTAGTTATTAATTTAGCTGATTCACTTATTTCTGAATTAATATCAAACAATTTGTTGTTAAACCTTAACCAGCAAAGTTATAACTGTCATATATGTTGAGGAAATGTGAATAAAAAAGAAAATATGTGCTAAAAAATAAGATTTGAGAAGCTGGAAATAGAGAATTTGGACATTTTCTTCTTAAAAATGACTTAAATCTATATGTGCTACTAAGCAAACAAAAATAATATTTCAAAATAAAAGTTTCAGAACTATTCCATGTGTCTATTTGTTTTATATCCCTCAGAATTTTCTTTTAAGTTGAAATGAATCCATGTTTTATGGGTTAATCACTGACCTCAGCATTGAAATCCTCATTAAAGTCTAGTCTTGAGTAGATTTTCAGAATAAAAGCACTGGATGTGACTCACCCCACAGGCCTGAGCTGTTTTCATGTCTCTGCACCAGTAGCTGGGACCTCGAGCGCAGCGATACTTCACTGGCTGCTCTGATTTCTTCCTGGAGGCACAAAGATCAGCTCTCTGGACGAGAAAAAGACGGAAAATCATTAAAAAACTAAACCAGATGAAAGAACGGTGCATTATAACCAAATATATTATATATAAATATATAGAATTAATCGATTTAAGTCGTGTTTTAAAGAAGAAAATGTTGAAATTCTCTGATTATTTTCTGTTTTCTCTATATTAATCCTCATTTTACACCATTTTATGAACCAAAAAACAAATTAATTAATCATTTCAATAATTAATAGATCAATTAACTATTATCTAAATAGTATTAAATAGTATTAGTACAATTGTACCATAGTCACATAATTAATACAGTTTTATTATATGATGATAAATGAGTCCATACATATTATTATAATAATAATCTTGAATTAAATCTATGTTAGTTTATATAATAGGAAATATATAATATAATTCCATATTAGAGCTGCAACTATATCAATAAATCAATTAGTTCACAATTATCACATTAATCACCAACTGTTTTAATAATAAATTAATTGATTTGAGTCATTTTTAAGTAGAAAATGTCCAAATTCTCTGGTTCCAGCTTCTCTTCTCTGATTATTTCCTGGTTTCTTTAGTCTCTATAATAATAAACTGATGATCTTTGGGTTTGTGATGTCACAGAGTCAGTTTTTCAAAATGTGTTGTCTTTTATTTTGAAAGGTCACTGACATTTGAGAAACTTCCTCTTGTTAAAGTAGAAACTGGACAGTAAAAAGACATTTTCAGCTTTTTACACCATTTAATGAACCAAACTAATCAATTAATCAGAATAGTTGTTCGTTGTAGCTTTAATATGAAGTAGAATTATCATATTTCCTAATTTTAATCCATTTATTCTCGTTTTTATTAGTGATTGATTATTATATTATTCAAAAATAAGAGAAATTGTTTCAATAATCAATAGATTACTCAATTAGAATAGTCGTTATTCTAACATCCACAAACAATATCCGTCCATAACCTACATTTTAACCATTTTAATAATAATAATAATAATCATAATAATGTTTTTAAAACATAGTTTAAAACAATTTGTAATAGAACAAAATATTCTAAAAACAGTTCTTAGTGTTTTTTATGCACCAAACAACTAATCAATAGAATAATTGATTAGTTGCAGCTCTTAAATTTATACAAATGTACTTGAAATTAGTATTTTGCAGCTATTTAATAGTTAATTTCTATATTTTTTAACAGAAATAGTGATGTAATTGTGTTAAATTGGACTGACTTTTTAAAGATTTTTAAAGGAATTTGTTCTTACTTCACAAACATCTGGATGTTCCAGCTGTTTTTCCAGAACCTGCTGCAGCCTGGAGCCGTAGATCCTGGTGAACATCTCACACTGAGAAAAACAAACCGAGCGTTTAGTTTAATCAGATCAAAGTATTTAAAGTATTTAAAGTTCTAGATCAGGGAAACAGGGTCAGACCAGTAAAAATAAACATAAATAACAACACATAATAACTCCTCCTCCTTTTTATGGAAAGAAATACAGTATATAATAAATATGTATACTATTAATTAACCTTTAACCCTCCTAGGATCCTGCTATTATTGATTATTATGGTGATATCTGGGTTAGGATCCTGTTATTAATGATTATTATGGTGATATCTGGGTTAGGATCCTGTTATTAATGATTATTATGGTGATATCTGGGTTAGGATCCTGTTATTAATGATTATTATGGTGATATCTGGGTTAGGATCCTGTTATTAATGATTATTATGGTGATATCTGGGTTAGGATCCTGTTATTAATGATTATTATGGTGATATCTGGGTTAGGATCCTGTTATTAATGATTATTATGGTGATATCTGGGTTAGGATCCTGTTATTAATGATTATTATGGTGATATCTGGGTTAGGATCCTGTTATTAATGATTATTATGGTGATATCTGGGTTAGGATCCTGTTATTAATGATTATTATGGTGATATCTGGGTTAGGATCCTGTTATTCATGATTATTATGGTGATATCTGGGATAGGATCCTGTTATTAATGATTATTATGGTGATATTTGGGGTTAGGATCCTGTTATTAATGATTATTATGGTGATATCTGGGGTTAGGATCTTGTTATTAATGATTATTATGGTGATATCTGGGTTAGGATCCTGTTATTAATGATTATTATGGTGATATCTGAGGTTAGGATCCTGTTATTAATGATTATTATGGTGATATCTGGGATAGGATCCTGTTATTAATGATTATTATGGTGATATCTGGGTTAGGATCCTGTTATTAATGATTATTATGGTGATATCTGGGTTAGGATCCTGTTATTAATAATTATTATGGTGATATCTGGGTTAGGATCCTGTTATTAATGATTATTATGGTGATATCTGGGTTAGGATCCTGTTATTAATGATTATTATGGTGATATCTGGGTTAGGATCCTGTTATTAATGATTATTATGGTGATATCTGGGGTTAGGATCCTGTTATTAATGATTATTATGGTGATATCTGGTTTAGGATCCTGTTATTAATGATTATTATGGTGATATCTGGGTTAGGATCCTGTTATTAATGATTATTATGGTGATATCTGGGTTAGGATCCTGCTATTAATGATTATTATGGTGATATCTGGGGTTAGGATCCTGTTATTAATGATTATTATGGTGATATCTGGGGTTAGGATCCTGTTATTAATGATTATTATGGTGATATCTGGGGTTAGGATCCTGTTATTAATGATTATTATGGTGATATCTGGGGTTAGGATCCTGTTATTAATGATTATTATGGTGATATCTGGGTTAGGATCCTGTTATTAATGATTATTATGGTGATATCTGGGTTAGGATCCTGTTATTAATGATTATTATGGTGATATCTGGGTTAGGATCCTGTTATTAATGATTATTATGGTGATATCTGGGTTAGGATCCTGTTATTAATGATTACTATGGTGATATCTGGGTTAGGATCCTGTTATTAATGATTATTATGGTGATATCTGGGTTAGGATCCTGTTATTAATGATTATTATGGTGATATCTGGGGTTAGGATCCTGTTATTAATGATTATTATGGTGATATCTGGGTTAGGATCCTGTTATTAATGATTATTATGGTGATATCTGGGTAAGGATCCTGTTATTAATGATTATTATGGTGATATCTGGGTTAGGATCCTGTTATTAATGATTATTATGGTGATATCTGGGTTAGGATCCTGTTATTAATGATTATTATGGTGATATCTGGGTTAGGATCCTGTTATTAATGATTATTATGGTGATATCTGGGTTAGGATCCTGTTATTAATGATTATTATGGTGATATCTGGGTTAGGATCCTGTTATTAATGATTATTATGGTGATATCTGGGTTAGGATCCTGTTATTAATGATTATTATGGTGATATCTGGGTTAGGATCCTGTTATTAATGATTATTATGGTGATATCTGGGTTAGGATCCTGTTATTAATGATTATTATGGTGATATCTGGGTTAGGATCCTGTTATTAATGATTATTATGGTGATATCTGGGTTAGGATCCTGTTATTCATGATTATTATGGTGATATCTGGGATAGGATCCTGTTATTAATGATTATTATGGTGATATTTGGGGTTAGGATCCTGTTATTAATGATTATTATGGTGATATCTGGGGTTAGGATCTTGTTATTAATGATTATTATGGTGATATCTGGGTTAGGATCCTGTTATTAATGATTATTATGGTGATATCTGAGGTTAGGATCCTGTTATTAATGATTATTATGGTGATATCTGGGATAGGATCCTGTTATTAATGATTATTATGGTGATATCTGGGTTAGGATCCTGTTATTAATGATTATTATGGTGATATCTGGGTTAGGATCCTGTTATTAATAATTATTATGGTGATATCTGGGTTAGGATCCTGTTATTAATGATTATTATGGTGATATCTGGGTTAGGATCCTGTTATTAATGATTATTATGGTGATATCTGGGTTAGGATCCTGTTATTAATGATTATTATGGTGATATCTGGGGTTAGGATCCTGTTATTAATGATTATTATGGTGATATCTGGTTTAGGATCCTGTTATTAATGATTATTATGGTGATATCTGGGTTAGGATCCTGTTATTAATGATTATTATGGTGATATCTGGGTTAGGATCCTGCTATTAATGATTATTATGGTGATATCTGGGGTTAGGATCCTGTTATTAATGATTATTATGGTGATATCTGGGGTTAGGATCCTGTTATTAATGATTATTATGGTGATATCTGGGGTTAGGATCCTGTTATTAATGATTATTATGGTGATATCTGGGGTTAGGATCCTGTTATTAATGATTATTATGGTGATATCTGGGTTAGGATCCTGTTATTAATGATTATTATGGTGATATCTGGGTTAGGATCCTGTTATTAATGATTATTATGGTGATATCTGGGTTAGGATCCTGTTATTAATGATTATTATGGTGATATCTGGGTTAGGATCCTGTTATTAATGATTACTATGGTGATATCTGGGTTAGGATCCTGTTATTAATGATTATTATGGTGATATCTGGGTTAGGATCCTGTTATTAATGATTATTATGGTGATATCTGGGGTTAGGATCCTGTTATTAATGATTATTATGGTGATATCTGGGTTAGGATCCTGTTATTAATGATTATTATGGTGATATCTGGGTAAGGATCCTGTTATTAATGATTATTATGGTGATATCTGGGTTAGGATCCTGTTATTAATGATTATTATGGTGATATCTGGGTTAGGATCCTGTTATTAATGATTATTATGGTGATATCTGGGTTAGGATCCTGTTATTAATGATTATTATGGTGATATCTGGGTTAGGATCCTGTTATTAATGATTATTATGGTGATATCTGGGTTAGGATCCTGTTATTAATGATTATTATGGTGATATCTGGGATAGGATCCTGTTATTAATGATTATTATGGTGATATTTGGGGTTAGGATCCTGTTATTAATGATTATTATGGTGATATCTGGGATAGGATCCTGTTATTAATGATTATTATGGTGATATCTGGGTTAGGATCCTGTTATTAATGATTATTATGGTGATATCTGGGTTAGGATCCTGTTATTAATGATTATTATGGTGATATCTGGGTTAGGATCCTGTTATTAATGATTATTATGGTGATATCTGGGGTTAGGATCCTGTTATTAATGATTATTATGGTGATATCTGGGTTAGGATCCTGTTATTAATGATTATGGTGATATCTGGGTTAGGATCCTGTTATTAATGATTATTATGGTGATATCTGGGTTAGGATCCTGTTATTAATGATTATTATGGTGATATCTGGGTTAGGATCCTGTTATTAATGATTATTATGGTGATATCTGGGGTTAGGATCCTGTTATTAATGATTATTATGGTGATATCTGGTTTAGGATCCTGTTATTAATGATTATTATGGTGATATCTGGGTTAGGATCCTGTTATTAATGATTATTATGGTGATATCTGGGTTAGGATCCTGTTATTAATGATTATTATGGTGATATCTGGGTTAGGATCCTGCTATTAATGATTATTATGGTGATATCTGGGTTAGGGTCCTGTTATTAATGATTATTATGGTGATATCTGGGGTTAGGATCCTGTTAATGATTATTATGGTGATATCTGGGGTTAGGATCCTGTTATTAATGATTATTATGGTGATATCTGGGGTTAGGATCCTGTTATTAATGATTATTATGGTGATATCTGGGTTAGGATCCTGTTATTAATGATTATTATGGTGATATCTGGTTTAGGTCCTGTTATTAATGATTATTATGGTGATATCTGGGTTAGGATCCTGTTATTAATGATTATTATGGTGATATCTGGGTTAGGATCCTGTTATTAATGATTATTATGGTGATATCTGGGTTAGGATCCTGTTATTAATGATTATTATGGTGATATCTGGGTTAGGATCCTGTTATTAATGATTATTATGGTGATATCTGGGGTTAGGATCCTGTTATTAATGATTATTATGGTGATATCTGGGGTTAGGATCCTGTTATTAATGATTATTATGGTGATATCTGGGTTAGGATCCTGTTATTAATGATTATTATGGTGATATCTGGGTTAGGATCCTGTTAATGATTATTATGGTGATATCTGGTTTAGGATCCTGTTATTAATGATTATTATGGTGATATCTGGGTTAGGATCCTGTTATTAATGATTATTATGGTGGTATCTGGGTTAGGATCCTGTTATTAATGATTATTATGGTGATATCTGGGTTAGGATCCTGTTATTAATAATTATTATGGTGATATCTGGGGTTAGGATCCTGTTATTAATGATTATTATGGTGATATCTGGGGTTAGGATCCTGTTATTAATAATTATTATGGTGATATCTGGGTTAGGATCCTGTTATTAATGATTATTATGGTGATATCTGGGTTAGGATCCTGTTATTAATAATTATTATGGTGATATCTGGGGTTAGGATCCTGTTATTAATGATTATTATGGTGATATCTGGGGTTAGGATCCTGTTATTAATAATTATTATGGTGATATCTGGGTTAGGATCCTGTTATTAATGATTATTATGGTGATATCTGGGTTAGGATCCTGTTATTAATGATTATTATGGTGATATCTGGGTTAGGATCCTGTTATTAATAATTATTATGGTGATATCTGGGGTTAGGATCCTGTTATTAATGATTATTATGGTGATATCTGGGTTAGGATCCTGCTATTAATGATTATTATGGTGATATCTGGGTTAGGATCCTGTTATTAATGATTATTATGGTGATATCTGGGTTAGGATCCTGTTATTAATGATTATTATGGTGATATCTGGGTTAGGATCCTGTTATTAATGATTATTATGGTGATATCTGGGTTAGGATCCTGTTATTAATGATTATTATGGTGATATCTGGGTTAGGATCTTGTTAATGATTATTATGGTGATATCTGGGTTAGGATCCTGTTATTAATGATTATTATGGTGATATCTGGGTTAGGATCCTGTTATTAATGATTGTTATGTCGATATCTGGGGTTAGGATCCTGTTAATGATTATTATGGTGATATCTGGGTTAGGATCCTGCTATTAATGATTATTATGGTGATATCTGGGTTAGGATCCTGTTATTAATGATTATTATGGTGATATCTGGGTTAGGATCCTGCTATTAATGATTATTATGGTGATATCTGGGTTAGGATCCTGTTATTAATGATTATTATGGTGATATCTGGGTTAGGATCCTGTTAATGATTATTATGGTGATATCTGGGTTAGGATCCTGTTATTAATGATTATTATGGTGATATCTGGGTTAGGATCCTGTTATTAATGACTATTATGGTGATATCTGGTTTAGGATCCTGTTATTAATGATTATTATGGTGATATCTGGGTTAGGATCCTGTTATTAATGATTATTATGGTGATATCTGGGTTAGGATCCTGTTATTAATGATTATTATGGTGATATCTGGGTTAGGATCCTGTTATTAATGATTATTATGGTGATATCTGGGTTAGGATCCTGTTATTAATGATTATTATGGTGATATCTGGGTTAGGATCCTGTTATTAATGATTATTATGGTGATATCTGGGTTAGGATCCTGTTATTAATGATTATTATGGTGATATCTGGGTTAGGATCCTGTTATTAATAATTATTATGGTGATATCTGGGGTTAGGATCCTGTTATTAATGATTATTATGGTGATATCTGGGGTTAGGATCCTGTTATTAATAATTATTATGGTGATATCTGGGTTAGGATCCTGTTGTTAATGATTATTATGGTGATATCTGGGTTAGGATCCTGTTATTAATGATTATTATGGTGATATCTGGGTTAGGATCCTGTTATTAATAATTATTATGGTGATATCTGGGGTTAGGATCCTGTTATTAATGATTATTATGGTGATATCTGGGTTAGGATCCTGCTATTAATGATTATTATGGTGATATCTGGGTTAGGATCCTGCTATTAATGATTATTATGGTGATATCTGGGTTAGGATCCTGTTATTAATGATTATTATGGTGATATCTGGGTTAGGATCCTGTTATTAATGATTATTATGGTGATATCTGGGTTAGGATCCTGTTATTAATGATTATTATGGTGATATCTGGGTTAGGATCCTGTTATTAATGATTATTATGGTGATATCTGGGATAGGATCTTGTTAATGATTATTATGGTGATATCTGGGTTAGGATCCTGTTATTAATGATTATTATGGTGATATCTGGGTTAGGATCCTGTTATTAATGATTATTATGGTGATATCTGGGTTAGGATCCTGTTATTAATGATTATTATGGTGATATCTAGGTTAGGATCCTGTTATTAATGATTGTTATGTCGATATCTGGGGTTAGGATCCTGTTAATGATTATTATGGTGATATCTGGGTTAGGATCCTGCTATTAATGATTATTATGGTGATATCTGGGTTAGGATCCTGTTATTAATGATTATTATGGTGATATCTGGGTTAGGATCCTGCTATTAATGATTATTATGGTGATATCTGGGTTAGGATCCTGTTATTAATGATTATTATGGTGATATCTGGGTTAGGATCCTGTTAATGATTATTATGGTGATATCTGGGTTAGGATCCTGTTATTAATGATTATTATGGTGATATCTGGGTTAGGATCCTGTTATTAATGACTATTATGGTGATATCTGGTTTAGGATCCTGTTATTAATGATTATTATGGTGATATCTGGGTTAGGATCCTGTTATTAATGACTATTATGGTGATATCTGGGTTAGGATCCTGTTATTAATGATTATTATGGTGATATCTGGGTTAGGATCCTGTTATTAATGATTATTATGGTGATATCTGGGTTAGGATCCTGTTATTAATGATTATTATGGTGATATCTGGGTTAGGATCCTGTTATTAATGATTATTATGGTGATATCTGGGTTAGGATCCTGTTATTAATGATTATTATGGTGATATCTGGGTTAGGATCCTGTATTAATGATTATTATGGTGATATCTGGTTTAGGTCCTGTTATTAATGATTATTATGGTGATATCTGGGTTAGGATCCTGTTATTAATGATTATTATGGTGATATCTGGGTTAGGATCCTGTTATTAATGATTATTATGGTGATATCTGGGTTAGGATCCTGTTATTAATGATTATTATGGTGATATCTGGGTTAGGATCCTGTTATTAATGATTATTATGGTGATATCTGGGTTAGGATCCTGTTATTAATGATTATTATGGTGATATTATTGATTATTTCTGGGTAATAACTGGTTTTCAGACCTTGGGAACAGCGTTGGGGTGGTGGTCACACACTGACTCCAGGAAGGCGGAGGTCTGGGTTCTGGTGGAGTTCAGGTCCAGGTGGATCCGGCTCAGCAGCTCCAGAGTCCGGCAGGACTCACAGTCCGAGGGCGGGACCAGGTCTGGGAAACCAGCTGAGGGATCAGGGTCATTCAGGGTCAATGAGGATCAGGTCTGATCTACAGGAGGGTCCATGTAGGACCTGAAAAAACTGGTTTTACACAATCAGTTCACCTTAATAATAGTATAATATTACTTGGGGGAGTGTGAGGTGATTATTGATTATTGATCAGGTATACTGACCTGTAACAGGGGAGTGTGAGGTGATTATTGATTATTGATCAGGTATACTAACCTGTAACAGGGGAGTGTGAGGTGATTATTGATTATTGATCAGATATACTAACCTGTAACAGGGGAGTGTGAGGTGATTATTGATTATTGATCAGGTATACTAACCTGTAACAGGGGAGTGTGAGGTGATTATTGATTATTGATCAGGTATACTAACCTGTAACAGGGGAGTGTGGGGTGATTATTGATCAGATATACTAACCTGTAACAGGGGAGTGTGGGGTGATTATTGATCAGATATACTAACCTGTAACAGGGGAGTGTGAGGTGATTATTGATTATTGATCAGGTATACTAACCTGTAACAGGGGAGTGTAAGGTGATTATTGATCAGATATACTAACCTGTAACAGGGGAGTGTGGGGTGATTATTGATCAGATATACTAACCTGTAACAGGGGAGTGTGAGGTGATTATTGATTATTGATCAGGTATACTAACCTGTAACAGGGGAGTGTGAGGTGATTATTGATTATTGATCAGATATACTAACCTGTAACAGGGGAGTGTGAGGTGATTATTGATTATTGATCAGGTATACTGACCTGTAACAGGGGAGTGTGAGGTGATTATTGATTATTGATCAGGTATACTGACCTGTAACAGGGGAGTGTGGGATGATTATTGATTATTGATGAGGTATACTAACCTGTAACAGGGGAGTGTGAGGTGATTATTGATTATTGATCAGGTATACTGACCTGTAACAGGGGAGTGTGAGGTGATTATTGATTATTGATCAGGTATACTAACCTGTAACAGGGGAGTGTGAGGTGATTATTGATTATTGATCAGGTATACTAACCTGTAACAGGGGAGTGTGAGGTGAACCAGCAGAGGTGCAGCAGGTTACAGATGGTGTGAGGAGCAGCTGACGACAGCAGGAACTCTACGACCTCAGCTCCGTACTGAGTCACAAACTGATCACAATTATCTTTATACCGATGAGGAACAAACTGGCAGAACTGGGTCATCATCTTCAACAGAGCGTCCTAAAATACAAGAAAAATAAATAAAATATAATTTTATTTACTATTACATTACTGTAATATTTAGTTACTGTTACATTACTGCTCTATTTACATTTATCAGTAACAGAGATAAAGGATCATTTGATCTACATGATGTGTAATAATCCTGATTCTGGAGTGTGTGTATATATATATATATATAAAATTCTGTAGCAGAGGTAATATTGTATATTGAGGTAATAAGTATATTGACCTCAGTGATGTTTTTTGGCAGCAGCGTCTCCAGTTTCCTGATGAGAAACAGACAGAAGGAGCAGGCTGGGTTGATCTGTTCCTACAGACAAAAATCACATGTTATTAACAGAGAAGCTTTAAATTCAGCAGCTTCACGTCCACATCCTGTTGTCTACTCACATCTTTGGACTTGCTGTGTTCTGACGGGTTTTTATCAGCGTGGCGGTGACGTTTCTGCACTGATTTTTCATTCTGGGCGTCGCAAAGTCCAAAAACCCTGCAGGTCTCAGCTGATTTCTACAGAAAACACAAGGAAACAGGAATAGAAAACGTCCACGAGGCTCAAACTGTGATGTTTCTGTATTTTAGGTCTGAATAGAAACTCACCTGGTGACCAGGTGTTTTCTGCAGAACCTTTGGTAAATACGTTTTCACCTGCGAGTCACATTCTGCTGCCTGATCAGCTGGAAGGTTCTGGCAAAGCAGCTGCAGCCGCTCATACACGGCTTTCTGCAGGGAAATATTCAACAAAAGCAGCAATTATGTGTTAATTCTGGGCATCTGTGTCTATAATAAACTACCAGCTGCAAAAAAAATATATTATTAATCGATTAGTTTCTTGTTCTTTCAAGAAAAACAACAAAAAAATCCATTATATATGATAAATAATTCAATTAATAATCAAAAAACGGATCAAAGTTAATAGTTATAATAATAATATAATAGTTATAATATAATATATAATAGATTCTGATGATTTTCCATGTTTTTTTGCTGTATTTTTAATATTTTGACGCTAAAATCATGAGAAAAAATATAACAATTTCTACACACACATATATATATGTTTTAATTCTATTAAAAAAACTTAATGAATTATTAGTTATAATTAATCAGACATTATTATGATTGGACAGGCAATTATGTAATATGATTATAAGCAGATACATTTATATTATTCTGATTTGACTAATCAGATTATTTGTGCTTTATTTATCAATTTTAAATTAGTCAATTAATCAATTATTTGCCAACTTTTACATTAATCAAACATTCTGATAATCAATTCATGGATTTAAGAAGAAAATGTCTAAATTCTCTGGTTCCAGCTTCTCTTCTCTGATTATTTCCTGGTTTCTTTAGTCTCTATAATAATAAACTGATGAACACGCTCAGGAATTTGTTCTTTAAAATTTATTGTCTTTTATTTTGAAAGGTCATTGACATTTCAGCAACTTCCTGTTGTTAAAGTAGAAACTGGACAGTATCTGTATCAGATTAGTCTGTTTAAAGAGGAAATAACAGCTTTAAGTGATAAAAATACCTGATGAACTCATCTAGAGCTGCAATGATTAGTTGATTAATTGATTAGTTGCAACTATTACATTAATCGATTAATCAATTTGATTAAAAAGGGAAATTCAGCTTCTCTTCTCTGATTATTTTCTAGCTTCTATCAGTCTTCTATAATAATAAGCAGTAACTATAAATAGATTATAAATAAATAGCAAACAACTAATCAATTAATCCTTTCAATAATCAATAGATCCATCAATTAGTCTAATATTGAGTAGATTTATCTCATTTTATTATCAGATATTTTATCTTATTTCCATTTTTTCCTTGATTTGGTTCAATTTATTATTGTTGTAAGAAAATGTGTTTGTTTATTTATTTTAAACTTGACCAAATTGACCCAATCAGGTATTTTAAACCTTAATATCTGTATTTAATGGGAGTAAAACATGTGAATGTTCTGTCTTTACCACAGAAAATGGACCCAGAGTTTATCGTTGCCTGTTTTAAACGTAATGAAAGTTCCAGTTATTAAACATGCAGCTGTTGGTTTCAGCCACTTCCTGTTTCACAAAGTGTCCACATGATCGGTGAAATGTAATAATAAGACGATGAAGTGAAAGTGCAGCGTGAGTCATGGACGTCAGACCTTGGTGTCGGTGCTGTGGATCATGTTGGTCGACAGCTGGAGCATCTGGCTGCATTCTGAGCAAAGGTCAAAGGTCTAAAAACACACCAGGAGACAAGAAGCAAACGATTTAAAGGCGTTTTAACATCATCATCCTGTTAAAATCATAGATTAAGTTCAAAAAATCATTGTAAAAGTCAGAGAATCTTACATAATGAATCATATTGACAGTGGATAATAGAATAAAGTGACTTTAGGCCAATTTAAACTGGTTTAAACTGTCTTTTCATTCCATAGTGAAACTATGGAGTTAAACTAAATTAAATCTATTGCTACAGAATTTAAAATGTGCTGAAATTGCAAAGAAAAGTGTTATTGCAGACCTGTAATTATCTCTGTAGTAAAATGCATTGAGTTTTTTGAAAATATCCTAATATTTAGTTGTTTTTTTAATTGAAAATGACCATAGAATCACAATTAATGGCATTTTTCATGATGAAAATATGAAATCAATCAAAGTGGATTAAAGGATTTATGAAAAAATGAAAATAAATATTAACATTAACACTAATGTCAGCTCCTTTTTCATCACTTTCTCCTGTTTTTTATTGATCGTAACTCATCAACGTCCAGTTTTAACGACTTTTTAAACACTTTATATTCAATTATTATTAAAGTATAACCTGATAAATTCAGATTAAATTCCTATAAAACAGCCTAAAGTCTTTATCACTGATTCTAGAATCATGTTTAGAGCTTCTTCTTGATTATTGAAGCAGACGCCATCATAAAAGCTGTTAAACTGTCATTTTATCTTAATTTGAACATAAAATATTGACTTTTTTGACTCAAAAACTAAAAAGTCCTCAATAAAATGTCTATTGTCCTGTAGGACATAAAGAGTCTGATCCTATAATATAATAATAATATTATAAAATATGTATTATAATAAATTAAGGACTTGTTGTCAGTGGTGGAAATTAAATAAATATTCTATAATAACTTAACAGCTTAGAAGTTACTTCATCACATACAGATATTGTAATATATATAATATTATAATATATTTATTAATAATAACTAAAATCATCACACAACAAAATGTGATAACTTCAGCAAACAAATAAAAAAATATAATAAATTAAAAAACAAGAAATATGTCTATAAATTATTAACTGATATGAAATAATCAAATATTTGATATTAATATTTGTTCTAATGTAATATATTTAATTTATGTATTAAAAGTAGGTTATTTAGCATAAAATGACCCTGAATATTTAAAAGATAATATCAATAATTATCTATATTTATCAATATAAAAACTTATAATAATAAAATAAATAAAATTATCACACAAAAATTTTATTTCAGTAAAAAATGAGAAAAAACATTAAATAAATAATAATAATAATAATAATAAAATGACCAAAATATCACATGAAAATAAAACTTCAGCAAAAAAATTACAATAAATTAAAATATAGTAAAACAATAAATATGTTACTCAGTATATTACCATTATATTATGTATAATTAATATATTTTATTATATGTTCTAGTTATTATATATAATATATTTTCTAGTTATTAACATGTATATTAAAAGTAGGTTATTAAGCATAAAATATCCCCATATATTTAAAATAAAATCATCAATAATTATTTATATTTATCACTATAAAAACTTATAATAAAATAAATAAAATCACCATGAAAAATTAGAATTTCAGTAAAAAATGAGAAAAAAAAACATTAAATAATAATAATAAAATGACCAAAATTTCACATAAAAAAATTACAATAAATTAAAATATAATAAAAAACAATAAATATGTTACCATTATATTATATATGATTAATATATTTTAATATATGTTCTAGTTATTATCATGTATTACATGTATATTAAAAGTAGGTTATTAAGCATAAAATATCCCCATATATTTAAAATAAAATCATCAATAATCAATAATTATCTATATTAACCAATATAAGTAATTTCTTTTCTATAGGATTTATTTAAATATATTTATTTATATCACTAGTTTAACTTCCTCTATGAATAAACGTCCTAATGAGAATAAATTCACTGACTTTATTGTTTTATCCACATTTTTCCCAATCAATCAATCAACTAATCAATCGATCAATAGGAAATAATAACCAGTCTTTACCTGAGGTGACTGTTTGAGGAAAGTCACGGTGTCAGAGATGATTCTGGAGTCTCCTGAAAACACAGCGACACACACACACACACACGCACAGATTATCGATCATATCAGGTGATCGATCATAGAAAATCACCTTTAATCCAGCAGCAACAATAAGAGGATCGATGGTGATGATCAGATCGGTAGAATCAGTGAATGTGAGCTCACCTGGACCCAGAAACAGCGCAGAGAGCAGCAGGAGGATCCGGGACGCGGACATTGTGACAGAACCGCAAAAACCGCACATGACCCGCAAATAAGGAGATAATAAGATCGGTGCTGCTGGTCGGGCTGGACCGGAAACTGCTGCTGCTGCTGCTGCAGGGAAACGCAGCGCAGGCGCGATGGAGCAGGAAATATCTACATAAATATCAAAACAGCTGATTGATCACCAATAATATCATATAATCGATAAATAAAAAGATGCGTTTAATGTTTTATTATAGACTCAACCTGCTGCTGCTGCTGCTGCTTTTAGGGAAAATCCTTCTCTCACATGTTGTCTACTCATTTATTTTAATTTGTCAACGTTAGATTTTGCATCTTAATCTTATTAAAACAAATATAATTAATTAAAATGTTTGTTTTTTTATTTATAATAATAATAAAATCGGCTGATTCTGATTTCTGACAGATATAAAACTGACCGCTAGGAGGCAGCAGAGTCCATGAAATAAACCAATGAGAATATTAGAGTCATGGGTTTATAATTAGAATAAAGTAGAGTCACATGTGAAATATTATCCAATAAAACACTCTACACTCCCTGTGTAGGAAAAATGCTGCTTATTCTACTCTGTTTTCTGTGGTAAAAACACAATATTCACATCTTTTTCTCTTATTTCGTAGATAAGAGGGTTTAAAATGCTTCTGTAGATTAGGATTTTTACTCGGATAAAAGGTTAAAAGTTGTAGTTTCATAACTATTTAAAGCAGGGAGACAAATTCAATTTAGTTTATTGGAACAATTTAATCTCAAGTGGGTCAAATCTGGTAAAAATGCACATAAATAACAACAGCTGCAAACTTCTTCCTTGTTTTTAATGTGAATAAATATTTAATTCATATTTACACAGTGAATTCACCTTTAATTTATAAAAACAGGACAAATAGTATGAGAAAACAACAGTAAATTGAACCAAATCAAGAAATCTGTCAATGGAATGAGATAATTTGACTTAATATTGGACTAATTGGACCAAAAACAGTAGATTTTCACCTGATAATATTATTTTTTGGTTGTTCTGGGTTTAACACAGAGCAGCAGTGATGGTACATCACATTATTCTTAGTCAACTAATCATTGCAGCTCTATTAAATATTGATTAAAATAATTTTAGATTAAAATATAGAACATTTCCATCAAATTCTGTGATTAAAATCAATGTATAATAGTAAATTTCTGTCATTTTAAGCCTGATTAATTATTAGATCAGTCATTTAGTTCATTAAATGGTGTAAAATGTGGATCAATGTTTCATCAAAGCTGAAAATTCAACATAAAATGTCTTTTTCTGTCCAAAGATCATCAGTTTATTATTATAGAGACTAAAGAAACCAGGAAATAATCAGAGAAGAGAAGCTGGAACCAGAGAATTTGGACATTTTCTACTTAAAAAATGACTCAAATCGTTTAATTGATTATTAAAATAGTAGTCAATTAATGTAATAGTTGCAACTAATCAATTAATCAACTAATCATTGCAGCTCTAGATGAGTTCATCAGGTATTTTTATCACTTAAAGCTGTTATTTCCTCTTTAAACAGACTAATCTGATAATAATCTGTCTCAAATGTCAGTGACCTTTCAAAATAAAAGACAAGACATTTTTGAATGAACAGTTTATTATTATAGAGACTAAAGAAACCAGGAAATAATCAGAGAAGAGAAGCTGGAACCAGAGAATTTAGACATTTTCTACTTAAAAATGACTCAAATCAATTAATTGATTATTAAAATAGTTGGTGATTAATGTGATAATTATGAACTAATCGATTTATTGATATAGTTGCAGCTCTAATATGGAATTATATTATATATTTACTATTATATAAACTAACATTATAGATTTAATTCAATATTATTATTATAATAATATGTATGGACCCATTTATCATCATATAATAAAAACAGACTAATCTGATACAGATACTGTCCAGTTTCTACTTTAACAAGAGGAAGTTGCTCAAATGTCAATGACCTTTCAAAATAAAAGACAAGACATTGCTGAAGAACAGAATCTGTGACATCACAAACCCAAAGATCATCAGTTTATTATTATAGAGACTAAAGAAACCAGGAAATAATCAGAGAAGAGAAGCTGGAACCAGAGAATTTGGACGTTTTCTAATTAATAACGACTCTAATTGATTATTAAAATAATTGATGACTAATCGATTAATCAACTAATCGTTGCAGCTCTACATTCTTGGCTTGACTCTGCAGAATATCTGTTTAATGAGGCGTTTATTTGCACATTTGTTTCCTGATGTGACTCATTTAAAATGTTTAAAATGTCAAATGAAGATTTGTGCTGATGCATCAGTGTCTAAACGTGCAGCTCCAGTTCTTATATATTATTTTTATTGATGTAATAAATGTCTTTAAATACAAGAATAATATGTTCATGCATGTTTTATCACATACTTGGGAGTTCTCTCCTTCTGCTGCTGCTCTCAATGAATTAATAATCAGCTTTGAGCCAGATTTGGTTCCGTGGATAAATGACAGAGTGAGACTCTTCACACAGAAATAACCAGCAGTTATCTTATAAAAACCACATCACATATATTATTAATTCTTATTCTTTGAATTAATATTATATTCTTGTAGGATTAATCACTGACAGAGGAGTTGAAGTATTATGAGCTGTGATATTACACTTTATGTGTTGTACTGTCCCTTTAAAAGGGTCAAATAAGCTAAAATCTATTAAATATAACTCTCAAGAATGAGAATAAACAGTTTTTAGGCTAAAAACAACATTTAACTCCAAATATATGAGCTGTTATCACTTTATAACAATAGAATAAATGTGTTTTATGTGTTGTTTTGTCCTTTTAAAGGTATTTTAACAGTAAAAACAGCTGATTGGTTCTAATTTAGGACACAGAGCAGGTCAAATAATTCACTTTATGACAGAGATTTTACAGTTTATGTGGTTTTATTTTCCCTTTGAAAGTATTTGAAGAGGTAATAGTGAGATCAAATCTATTAAATATAACATTACAACACAAATACAATATAAAAACAACCTTTAACTCTTAATATATGAGCTGTAATCAGCTGTTTACAAGAGAAACAGTGTGTTTTATGTGTTGTTTCATCCTTTTAAAGGTATTTTAACAGTAAAAGTTATAATATAACATATATATAATAGTTTAACAGTGATTGTATATTTACATGTTGTATTATATATATATTTTTATCTCGACATCATTGCAAATGAAGGAAAACTCAATGACTTTCAAGGCTTAAATGAAAAGTTAGAAGTTGAATGCATGAATGAATAATGTAGGAAACAGAGCAGCATTTTAAATGGATTAAATCTATTAAAACAAGTGATTTTTAGTTAAAAAACAACCTTTAACTTCTAATATATGAGCTGTTATCACTTTATAACAATAGAATAAATGTGTTTTATGTGTTGTTTTGTCCTTTTAAAGGTATTTTAACAGTAAAAACAGCTGATTGGTTATAATTTAGGACACAGAGCAGGTCAAATAATTCACTTTATGACAGAAAATCACTTTTTGATCCACATTTATCAAATAAAAGAGGAGGAACAAGGATGTTTTTACAATGTAAAGAGTATAACTTAAGATAAATGATTGAAAATGTAAGAAGTAATGAAAAAATCTGTTGAAGTTATGAACTGTGGTCACTTTTTGTTAGAGATATTGCAGTTTATGTGTTGTAATGTCCCTTTAACGGTATTTGAACAGGTAATAATGAGTGAGATTAAATCTATTAAATATATTATTAGTTAAAAAACAACCTTTAACTTCTAATATATGAGCTGTCATCACTTTATAACAACAGAATAAATGTGTTTTATGTGTTCTGTCCTTTTAAAGGTGTTTAACAGGTCAAATAATTCACTTTATGACAGAAAAATCACTTTTTGGCTCCACCGTTGTCATGGAAACGAACTGGAATCAAAGAGGACGACGAGGAGATTAGTAGAAAGTCCAGATAATTGCATGAAAATATAAAAAGAATAATTACTCCAGTAAATTATAGACACACAAAACTCTTATCTTACGTAAGATAAAGTATTTGTACGCCTCTGCCTTTAACCTTTGACCTTTGATTGACACCTTGATGCTGAGATACTGAACTAAACTGATCTATTTATTTCTATTAGACCTGTTTATCTGATTTATCACGTACATGTTAACCTTTTTATGTCTCCTGCTACACCCTAACCTATTATTTATTATTATTATTATTATTATTATTGTTGTTGTTGTTGTTTCTGTCCTGACGTGTGGAGGTTTGTCTTCATACCTGAAGCCGAGTTCACGGCAGATAAGAGCAAATATGAGGAAACAGCCATCAGACGAGTTCTGGTTCCACTGGAACACAAAGATAAAAGCTCCACGAGATGATGGCGTGACACACACACACACACACACACACACACACACACACACACACACACACACACACAGTAGTTTCTACTCCTCACATTTTAAAAACATCCTTGTTCCTCCTCTGTCATTCGATAAATGTGGATCCAACAAGTGATTTTCTGTCATAAAGTGAATTATTTGACCTGCTCTGTGTCCTAAATTATAACCAATCAGCCCTTTTTACTGTTAAAATACCTTTAAAAGGACAAAACAACACATAAAACACATTTATTCTATTGTTATAAAGTGATAACAGCTCAGATATTAGAAGTTAAAGGTTGTTTTTTAACTAAAAATCACTTGTTTTAATAGATTTAATCCATTTAAAATGCTGCTCTGTTTCCTACATTATTCATTCATGCATTCAACTTCTAACTTTTCATTTAAGCCTTGAAAGTCATTGAGTTTTCCTTCATTTGCAATGATGTCGAGATAAAAATATATATATAATACAACATGTAAATATACAATCACTGTTAAACTATTATATATATGTTATATTATAACTTTTACTGTTAAAATACCTTTAAAAGGATGAAACAACACATAAAACACACTGTTTCTCTTGTAAACAGCTGATTACAGCTCATATATTAAGAGTTAAAGGTTGTTTTTATATTGTATTTGTGTTGTAATGTTATATTTAATAGATTTGATCTCACTATTACCTCTTCAAATACTTTCAAAGGGAAAATAAAACCACATAAACTGTAAAATCTCTGTCATAAAGTGAATTATTTGAGCTGCTCTGTGTCCTAAATTATAACCAATCAGCTGTTTTTACTGTTAAAATACCTTTAAAAGGACAAAACATCACATAAAACACATTTATTCTATTGTTATAAAGTGATAACAGCTCATATATTAGAAGTTAAAGGTTGTTTTTTAGCCTAAAAATCACTTATTCTCATTCTTGAGTGTTATATTTAATAGATTTTAATACATTTCATATAATATTCTTATTACTTCTTGTTTATTACAGCTTGTTTTCATGAAAACTTTAAAGCCAAAAAGTGATTTTCTGTCAGAAAGTGAATTATTTGACCTGTTAAAATACCTTTAAAATGACAAAACACATTTATTCTATTGTTATAAAGTGATAACAGCTCAGATATTTGGAGTTAAATGTTGTTTTTAGCCTAAAAATCACTTGTTCTTATTCTTGACTGTTATATTTAATAGATTTTACCTTAATTTAAATACTTTTAAAGGGACAGTACAACACATAAACTGTAAAATCTCTGATAAAAAGTGATCACAGTTCATATATTTGACTGATTTTATGTTCATTAATTTCACTTTTATACTTTAAGTAGCTTTGAAACCAGAACTTCTTATTTATTGACTTATTACATACTTCTATTAAACCCTAGTATTTATTTTCCTGGTTTTATTTTCACTCAGACTTTTTCGTCATTTTCTCCATCTACTCACCTGTTTACTGCTCTCACCTGTCTGGCCCCGC